>JAPXFQ010002326.1:0-152571 GCA_028564705.1 Apricaphanius iberus
AGCATGAATCCAGGTTTAACTAGTCTGGATTTATGTTTAACTAGTCTGAATACAGGTTCAAATAGTCTGAATCAGATTTAACCAGTCTGAATCCAGATTTAACCAGTCTGAATCCAGATTTAATAAGCATGAATCCAGGTTTAACTAGTCTGGATTTAGATTTAACTAGTCTGAATACAGGTTCAAATAGTCTGAATCAGATTTAACCAGTCTGAATCCAGATTTAACCAGTCTGAATCCAGATTTAACAAGCATGAATCCAGGTTTAACTAGTCTGGATTTAGGTTTAACTAGTCTGAATACAGGTTCAAATAGTCTGAATCCAGATTTAACCAGTCTGAACCCAGATTTACATATGAATCCAGGTTTCTTTCTGGTTAAAATATTAGTCTGAATACAGGTTCAAATATCTGAATCAGATTTAACCAGTCTGAATCCAGATTTAACCAGTCTGAATCCAGATTTAACAAGCATGAATCCAGGTTTAACTAGTCTGGATTTAGGTTTAACTAGTCTGAATACAGGTTCAAATAGTCTGAATCCAGATTTAACCAGTCTGAACCCAGATTTAACAAGTATGAATTCAGGTTTAACTAGTCTGGATTTAGGTTTAACTAGTCTGGATTTAGGTTTAACTAGTCTGAATTCAGGTTCAAATAGTCTGAATCAGATTTAACCAGTCTGAATCCAGATTTAACAAGCATGAATCCAGGTTTAACTAGTCTGGATTTAGGTTTAACTAGTCTGAATACAGGTTCAAATAGTCTGAATCAGATTTAACCAGTCTGAATCCAGATTTAACCAGTCTGAATCCAGATTTAACAAGCATGAATCCAGGTTTAACTAGTCTGATTTAGTTTAACTATCTGAATACAGGTTCAAATAGTCTGAATCCAGATTTAACCAGTCTGAATCCAGATTTAACAAGTATGAATCCAGGTTTAACTAGTCTGGATTTAGGTTTAACTAGTCTGAATACAGGTTCAAATAGTCTGAATCCAGATTTAACCAGTCTGAACCCAGATTTAACAAGTATGAATTCAGGTTTAACTAGTCTGGATTTAGGTTTAACTAGTCTGGATTTAGATTTAACTAGTCTGAATACAGGTTCAAATAGTCTGAATCAGATTTAACCAGTCTGAATCCAGATTTAACCAGTCTGAATCCAGATTTAACAAGTATGAATCCAGGTTTAACTAGTCTGGATTTAGGTTTAACAGTCTGAATCCAGGTTCAAATAGTCTGAATCAGATTTAACCAGTCTGAATCCAGATTTAACCAGTCTGAATCCAGATTTAACAAATATGAATCCAGGTTTAACCAGTCTGAATCCAGATTTAACCAGTCTGAACCCAGATTTAACAAGTATGAATCCAGGTTTAACTAGTCTGGATTTAGGTTTAACTAGTCTGAATACAGGTTCAAATAGTCTGAATCAGATTTAACCAGTCTGAACCAGATTTAACCAGTCTGAATCCAGATTTAACAAATATGAATCCAGGTTTAACCATCTGAATCAATTTAACAGTCTGAATCCAGATTTAACAATAAATCATTAAACAGTCTGAATTCAGTTTACAAATATTGAATCCAGGTTTAACCAGTCTGAATCCAGATTTAACCAGTCTGAATCCAGATTTAACCAGTCCGAATCCAGATTTAACAAATATGAATCCAGGTTTAACCAGTCTGAATCCAGATTTAACCAGTCTGAACCCAGATTTAACCAGTCTGAATCCAGATTTAACCAGTCTGAATCCAGATTTAACAAATATGAATCCAGGTTTAACCAGTCTGAATCCAGATTTAACCAGTCTGAACCCAGATTTAACAAGTATGAATCCAGGTTTAACTAGTCTGGATTTAGGTTTAACTAGTCTGAATACAGGTTCAAATAATCTGAATCAGATTTAACCATCTGAATCCCAGTTTAACCAGTCCGAATCCAGATTTAACAAGTATGAATCCAGTTTAAACTAGTCTGAATCAGATTTAACCAGTCTGAATCCAGATTAACCAGTCTGAACCCAGATTAACAAGTATGAATCCAGGTTTAACTAGTCTGAATCCAGATTTAACAGTCAGAATCCAGGTTTAACCAGTCTGAATCCAGATTTAACCAGTCTGAACCCAGATTTAACCAGTCCGAATCCAGATTTAACAAATATGAATCCAGGTTTAACCAGTCTGAATCCAGATTTAACCAGTCTGAACCCAGATTTAACCGTCTGAATCCAGATTTAAATAGTCAGAATCCAGGATTAAAAATTAATCCAGTTTAACCAGTCTGAATCCAGATTTAACTATCTGAACCCAGATTTAACCAGTCTGAATCAGATTTAACCAGTCTGAATCCAGATTTAACAAATATGAATCCAGGTTTAACCATCTGAATCCAGATTTAACAGTCTGAACCCAGATTTAACCATCTGAATCCAGATTTAACCAGTCTGAATCCAGATTTAACAAATATGAATCCAGGTTTAACTAGTCTGAATCCAGATTTAAATAGTCTGAATCCAGATTTAACTAGTCAGAATCCAGGTTTAACTAGTCTGAATCCAGGTTTAACTAGTCTGAATCCAGGTTTAAATAGTCTGAATCCAGATTTAACCAGTCTGAATCCAGATTTAACCAGTCCGAATCCAGATTTAACAAATATGAATCCAGGTTTAACCAGTCTGAATCCAGATTTAACCAGTCTGAATCCAGATTTAACAAGCATGAATCCAGGTTTAACTAGTCTGAATCCAGGTTTAACTAGTCTGAATCCAGGTTTAAATAGTCTGAATCCAGGTTTAACTAGTCTGAATCCAGATTTAACCAGTCCGAATCCAGATTTAACAAATCTGAATCCAGGTTTAAATAGTCTGAATCCAGGTTTAACCAGTCTGAATCCAGGTTTAACCAGTCTGAATCCAGGTTTAACAAATTTGAATCCAGGTTTAACCAGTCTGAATCCAGATTTAACCAGTCTGAATCCAGATTTAACTAGTCTGAATCCAGATTTAACTAGTCTGAATCCAGGTTTAACAAGTCTGAATCCAGGTTTAACCAGTCTGAATCCAGATTTAACCAGTCTGAATCCAGATTTAACAAGTATGAATCCAGGTTTAACTAGTCTGGATTTAGGTTTAACTAGTCTGAATACAGGTTCAAATAGTCTGAATCAGATTTAACCAGTCTGAATCCAGATTTAACCAGTCTGAATCCAGATTTAACAAGTATGAATCCAGGTTTAACTAGTCTGAATCAGATTTAACCAGTCTGAATCCAGATTTAACCAGTCTGAACCCAGATTTAACAAGTATGAATCCAGGTTTAACCAGTCTGAATCCAGATTTAACAAATATGAATCCAGGTTTAACCAGTCTGAATCCAGATTTAACCAGTCTGAACCCAGATTTAACCAGTCTGAATCCAGATTTAACAAGTATGAATCCAGGTTTAACTAGTCTGGATTTAGGTTTAACTAGTCTGAATACAGGTTCAAATAGTCTGAATCAGATTTAACCAGTCTGAATCCAGATTTAACAAGTATGAATCCAGGTTTAACAAGCATGAATCCAGGTTTAACTAGTCTGGATTTAGGTTTAACTAGTCTGAATACAGGTTCAAATAGTCTGAATCAGATTTAACCAGTTTGAATCCAGATTTAACAAGTATGAATCCAGGTTTAACAAATATGAATCCAGGTTTAACCAGTCTGAATCCAGATTTAACAAGTATGAATCCAGGTTTAACTAGTCAGAATTTAGGTTTAACTAGTCTGAATCCAGGACTAAGCAGTTTAACCTAAAGATGCTACGGTATTGCTCTGATAATCTTCCCATATTCTCGTACTCGTTAAAGCTAACCCATACCTAAAATAAATAAGTAAATAAAAAACTGTACTGATTTCACTTGAATGTTGTTTTGTTGTCAGTTTTTATTAATATTTTATTTTTTTATTTATTTCACCATCATTTGTTGTAACAACCAGAGAAGAAAATAAAACCTGTCTTCCAATTCATTCCATTTTTTGTGCGGTAGAAGTATCAGCATTGGTACTCAGATCCAAATATCGGCATGGTATCGGTTTGACCAGTCTAACAAATCCTTCACATTTAGAAGAAGAAGAAGAAGAAGAAGAAGAAGAAGAAGAAGAAGAACAAGAAGAAGAAGAAGAAGAAGAAGAAGTTATAGGCGGATTTAGATGAAATCATCATTTCTGCAGGTGGAGCAGGAAGAATGGGTTAGATTTTATAGGTGATCCAGGAATGAGACGCTTTAGCTGGGATCTGGGAGGGCTTTTCATCATCATCATCATCATCATCATCATCATCATCATCATCGTCTTGATTTGATGGATTTCTCTCCAACATAAAACACATTTAATAAGATGTAAAATAAAATCAATGATCATTTGAGACGGAATCAGGAATCAAAGATGCTACAATTATTATGGCCTCCTCACAGATCATGTGGTTCCTAATAAAGCAGGTTATATCTGGATATATAATTACATACAAACCCAGATATAGCTGAACAGTGATGCATGAATACATCAGTGTCCCTACAAACATATAGAATATATAGAATATTCAATAACATTGTTCAGTTACAAGTTTATGATTCATCCTTTGTGTATTCTGACATTTATTTCTTTATATCTTTTTTTCATAATCAATCATCATCATCATCATCTCTAAGGCGCCTTCGGAGAAAACAGAACCTGATCTTATCAGACATTTCCTCCCTCAGCAGGTCCAGTTGGGATAATAATAATAATTATAATTATAATTATTATTATTATTATTATTATTATTATTATTATATCCGTGGTCTTCCTCAGGTTCTGACATCAGGACATCCGTCCTGCTGGACAGACAGAGGGACGCCACAGTCTCCTGTGTCTCTGGTTCTGATTTTCTCCCTGAGCTGCAGCTGGTTCTGCTGAAGGTTCTGGTGGTCCGGAACTGAACCTTTAGATCCAATCAGAACCTTCAGGTAGGTCCATAAATCCGGTCTGACCAGAGAACGTCTGAAACCGGTCCAGAACCAGAACCAGAGAAGCTGCTCCATATCAGGAAATCAGAACCAAAGCTGCAGGTTTGATCCAAACATCCTGGGAGTTCCTTCTGATTCTGGACCTCTTGGTTCTGGATATGTGCGGTTCTGGGGAACATCCGAACTCAATAATCAGGCGGTTCTGATGGATCATCAGCTCTCCGCTCAGAATCTGGTTCTACTGGGTTCTACTGATTACAGCTGGTTCTGGTTCCGGAATGAATCCTGCTTAACACGAAGGCATAAAGTCAGTAATTGTTCTGATCCGGAGTCAGAACCAGAACCGGACTGTTCTGTAGCCGGACCGGTTCGGAGACAGGAACCCAACTGGTTCTGCTGAGGACGAGGAAACAAAGACTCCGGTTCTGATGTCATCCGGATCCTCCAGAACCGAACCGACGGACAGCAGAGGAGGAGATTTTCCAGCTGGAAACTTGGATGCCAACACTCAGAAACTCCTCCTCCTCCGGGTCGGACCGATCCAGAACCCCCACCCGTCCCCACCGGGTTCCGAACCGGCCGCTTACCTTTAAAGGTGTCCGCTCGCGTCCCCAGAACTCCCAGCAGAACCAGAAGGAGAACCAGCAGGAAACTTCCAGTCCGCTCCATGTTGGGGAAAACTCCGGAGAACTCCGCGCCTCCTCCTCCTCCTCCTGCGGGGCTCCTGGACTTCCCTGCCCGCTCCAACACGCGCTCCGAACCGGAGGGAGGGACTGCGTCACGCGGCCAGGTGAGCAGGAGGACAGGTGAGTTCGGCGCTTTGATCCTGCGGCTTGTTTCTCCGCACGAGACAGACGGACGGAGCGCGAGGCACGGAGAGGGAGTAGCGACCCTCTGGTGACGTCACGGGGGTCGAGAGAGAGAGAGAGAGGTGTGTGTGTGGGGGGGGGGGGGGCTCCTCCTCCTCTTCCTCAAACTTCTGATTTTTTCCCTCATTTGTTGCATCATGTTCAGTTTTTCCTTCTGGCCCAGTTGGACTTTCACAGAACTTTGTGTTCCGGTCCGTTTGGACCAGAACCGGTGGCACTAATGAAGTTCATCTCTGCCTCAGTAGGAGGAGGTGGAGGTGGAGAGGTTCTGTTGGGTTCTGCTGGGTTCCTTCTGGCTCCTAGGAAACGTTCTGCTCAGATTTACCAGTTAAACCAGTTAAACCAGTTAAACCAGTAACCTGCTAGTTCCTGGATTCCTGATCAAATCTGGAACTTTATGAATTTGGGTTTTTTTGTGACGCAGATCCGGAGCGCCGTGCTGCCCCCTGCTGGATCCTGGAGGTCACTGCGGGCCCCGACCTGTTTCTCTCCACCCTTTATGGTTTGTTACTAGTTACAGCCTCGTAATAATATTCTTATATTACATATTACTATCTCAGTAGTGTAACTTAGTTACACAGGTTACTTTTACACACCTTAACTGAACATTTTACACAAATACTGTATTTGTTTCTAATTGTATTTTATGTTGAATCTCAGCAAAAGGAGCTGAAAGCTCATTAAAAACATTTTTTAATGAGGAGGAACGTTTTAAACCATGCAGGGAAATATTATGAATAATGCTACAGAATAAATATACAGTCATCCTGATTCTCTCATGTTTAAGTGTTCAGCTACAGAAAGTTTTATTTTGCTGTATCCAACCTGATTTTTCTTTAGTGGGCGGAACAAACTGGAATCTTACAGCGTAAAATATTCCTATAATAAGTAATCTGTTACTTTACTGCGTTACTGGAAAAAGTAATCTATTCCTGTAACTTGTTACTGATGTTCTGGTTCGGTTATTGTTAATAAAACAATCCATGTTGAGTTAGTTTAATTCCCTGGGTTCTGCAGAGAGAACGTTCTTCTCTTAGAACCAGAGCTGAACATGTCAGGGAACACTGAAGGAAAATCAAACTGTTGCTTCCAGCCAGGAAGTCACGTCATGGAGCTCCGTCTCTGCTACTCTACCGCCACCTGCTGGACAGAAACCGTGGGGAGTGAAGCAGCTCGACAACAAAGTGATTCAGATTCAGATCAGGTTTTTATTCGTGTTATTAGATCAGGGTTAACATCAGAAGCACAAAGTTCTGACAATTTATTTTAATATTAATTTTTTCCATCAAAATCAGAAAAAAAGGAAACAGAAGCAGTATAAAAGTGGTATTGTAGTGATAGTAGGTCTGAATCTTCAGTATGGATCAGAGTAGTATGCATAAAGTTCATGGTTGTGTATGACCGCCACAGTAAGCAGCCGATGGACGCTACGCTACCCACAATGCAGCAGAAGCCCCAAAATCATAGAAGAAGAGCGACGTCGGCTAACGAGTAACTATGAACCATTGACACTGCCGCAATGTCGGCGTACAAATGTAAAATGGTAGCAATGTTACTGATTAGTTTAATTGTTTTTTGACAACTGATTAAACATTTAAGTTGATAAGTTAAAGGTTAAATATGGAACATGGGCACCAAAGCGACATCTAGTGTGTGGAGGTTGTAGTTGCAATAACGAAACGCCGTCTGGATGCCAGTTCTATCGCCGTAACCAGCCAGCATCATGTCCAGTGACGAATCTTACAGGGTAAGGACTATTTTGTACTAATAAGTTTAAAATACTAAACGAAGAATAATTGTAACAAAATATAGGGCAAAGGCAGCAATACGTTTTTGTACCCGTCCTCTGCATCTTATTTCAGTAGCTGAGTGGTATCCTCCACTCCTCTTGGTGATGTTCTCTATAAAAGTCATAATTTATACTTTAGAATTTACATAAACATCCGACAGATTTCACAGCGTGCGTATTTGACAGAGGTGTATGATTGGAGACCTATGTTAGTACAGAAAGCTAGCTAGAACAGTCTTTATAATAGCCACTGCAGCGGTGAAAGTTAGCCTGCTATACTGGACAGAGCAGGAGGAAACAACTTCCTTTTCTTACATTTACTCTGTGTGGAGGTTGATGCTCTCATATGTAGGAACAACGTCATAAACACGAGTATTGCAAATCTGTTTTACCAAGAGCTAACTTTGGCCGTTAGCTAGCTTTCTTACCTTTCTCCAAGAGAAACGTCGGCATTTCTGCGTACGTTCTGATCCCGTGAAAGTTTTGAATTTGTGTCCATCTGCTGTAGGCTTCACCTAAACTGACTCTGGGTTTAGATATTATAAAGTCGCTCCTCTTCTGAGAAAGATAATGAAATCTCTGGGGCTCAGACACAGCAACTAAACTAACAGAGTGCTCCATTTTCTACAGTAAACGCCTCGTTGCTCCAGGCTGTTGTTTACAATAGTATCTGGCAACCTACCATACCGCGCCGCTATTGGCTGGAAGATGTAAATATGAACACAGTGCGGTGGTTGGAAAAAGTTATCTTTGTTAATGATTTTAGGCAAGGCAATTTTATTTCTATAGCACACTTTCAACACAAGGCAATTCAAGGTGCTTAACATGATTCAGTTATAATGAAACCAAATACATGATTACAGAAGCATGCTTACAAAAACAAAAACATTTAGATTTAACAGATAGACACAATCAATCAATAAGAAAAGATGATGTAAGGAAAAAATTCATGCAATACAGAATAAAAACAAATAAAACACAATTTTCTGCGATATAGGTAAAAAAAAAAAGAATAAAACTTAAACCACGAGAATCAAATAGTGATCAGAAAGCGCCATTTATGGCTCAAATGCAGCTCTGAATAGTAGAGTTTTAATCTTTGATTTAAAAGAACGATTCAGCATTTTTGCATTCGTCTGGAAGTTTGTTGGAGCATAGAAGCTGAAAGCTGCGTCTCCCTGTTTAGTTCTGATTCTAGGAATGTTTAGTAAGCTAGAGTTTGAGGACATGATTGGTCTGCTGGGTTGCTATAGTGACAGCAGATCTCCAACATCCTTTGGTGCTAAACCATTCAGTGATTTATAAACTAGTAGGAGTATTTAAAAGTCTATTCTCTGAGCTACAGGGAGCCAGTTTTCAGGCTGATTCTGCATGGAGGACGAAGGACCCAGGCGTAGAAGGTGAGGTTTAATTGACTGCAGCAACATAAGGTGAGACGATAAACGCAACAGGTACGATACAAACGACATGCGACAATGATCCAGCCAGGAATGAAGCGCTCGCTGGATCTTAAATAGGGGGAGACAAGGAGGAACAGGTGAAGACAATAGGAAGTGAACACAGATACAAACGATAGGAGGTGAGGAGGTTCAGACAGGACAACACAGGTGGAGATGATGATGAGGGAGTGACAGGAGCTGAGTGTAATCATAACAGGACCCCTCCCTTTAAAGGCTGATTCCAGACGCCATGGAGGGAAAAACAAAGAAAACGAAAGAGAAGCACCCTTCCAGGGTGGGTGGACGGGGACCTACGGCAGGGGGGCCTGAGTGTCTGTAGGTGTGCCCCTCGAGCTTGGGTTGTCGGGCGGGCGGCCCGAATGGCGTCCTCTGGCCGGACGACGGACTGGCGGACGTCCGGTGGCGGGACGTGGGACCGACGGACGGCCTGAAAATCCTCTCCCGAGGACCCAGAGGTCCAGCGGATGGCTGAACGGACCTCCCTTTGCAGGACGTGAGACTGACAAACGTCCCCTCTCGGGAGGCGGGACGGGCGGACTGCCCGGAGATCCTCTCTTGAGGCCCGGAGGCGGGGAGCAGGTTTGGGAACCTGGAGCCGAGGGGCAGGTTTGGGAACCTGGAGACGACGCTGAGGCGCCGGGGCCTGAACACTCAAGAGGGGTGCAGGCACAGAGGCCCGGAGGCGGGGAGCAGGTTTGGGAACCTGGAGCCGAGAAGCAGGCCTGGGAACCTTGAGGCGGTGCAGTGGCGGCGGCTGAGAAGTGGCGGCTGCCAATCCAGCCGCTCTGGCGGCAAATCCAGCTGCTCTGGAATCAGAGACTGAAGGGGCCCCACTGGCTCAAGGAGCAGAGATTGGAAGAAGTAGAAGGTTGAACGTGCTGATTCAGACGCCAACTTCAGTGCCGAACAGGCTGATAAAGACGCCAACTTCAGTGCCGAACAGGCTGATGCAGACGACATGGGCGGAGCCAGAGCACAGCTCGGGACGAACCAGAGATGAGCTGACTGCTGCGGGAAGAGCCGGTGATGGGCAGATTGGAGAGAGAACAGCTGTTAGCGTGCTGTCGACACGCTCCTCCACCCTGGAAGCACGCTTGCCTCGACAGCGCCGACCTCTGCGGCGGGATGGTGGAGAAGGGTCGTTCCTCCATGACTCGATGTCAGGAGGACGGTACGCTGACTGTGTCTCACAGAGGCCAGTCTGCTGCTACGGGAAGTCATCCGAGGGGCAGTTCATCTCCCACGCCTCCTGGTAGACCCGCTCAGCCTCGCTCCGCAGCGCGGCAAGGTCCTGGGCAGGGAACACCCTCCGAAAATGAGGAAGCACCTTTATGATCTCCTCAGATCCGGAGAGTCGCAGAGGCGCGTGAGGAGAGGTGGAGATCCTGGACAGATTAGCCCAGACGTCCAGACGTGAGAACACGAGCAGCAGCGTTCTGGATCAGCTGCAGCTGTCTGATTGATTTTTTAGGTAGACCTGTGAAGATACTGTTACAGTAATCATAAATGCATGGATGAGTTTTTCTAGGTCTCCTTGTGTCATCAGTCCTTTAATCCTAGAAATGTTCCTCAGGTGATAGAAAGCTGATCTTGTTATTGCCTTTATTTGACCCTGGAGGTTCTGGTCTGAGTCCATTATTACACCTAGATTACTGGCCTGGTTGCTGGTTTCTAGTTGGATTAACTGAAGCTGTGTGCTGACTTTGGATCGTTCCTCCTTAGGTCCAAAAATAATTACTTCTGTTTTGTTTCTGTTCAGATGGAGAAAGTTATGGGACATCCAGTCGTTGATTTGTTCAATACATTCATTTAAGGTCTGGATAGAATCAAAGTCACCTGGTGATAATGTAATGTATAGCTGTGTGTCGTCTGCATAGTTATGGTAATTTATCTGATCGGCTGCTATAATATTGGTTAATGGGAGCATAAAAATATTGAACAGGAGGGGGCCCAGGATGGAGCCCTGGGGGACCCCACATGTGATTTCTGTTTGTTCTCATGAGAAATTTCCGATGGACACGAAGAACTTCCTGTTCTTGAGGTAAGTCTCAAACCACTGAAGTGCTGTACCAGTGAGTCCGATCCAGCTCTCTAATCGTTCCAGTAATATGATCAACGGTGTCAAACGCTGCACTGAGGTCCAACAGAACCAGAACTGTGGTTCTGCTGCTGTCTGTATTTATGCAGATGTCATTGAAAACTTTGACTAGGACCATCTCCGTGCTGTGATGGGCACAGAAACAAGATTGAAAATAATCTAAAGAGTCGTTCATTGTCAGGAATGTGTTTAACTGTTGAGATCCAGTCTTTTCAATAATCTAACTGATGAATAGGAGATTAGAGATTGGCCTATAATTCTGCATCAAGTTATTATCTAGGTTGTTTTTCTTCATGGGGGTTTGATAACTGCTGTTTTGAGGGCCTGGGGGAAAACACCTGACTGGAGGGATGCGTTAACTATTTGCATCAGATCCGACTTAATGACAGGGAGAACTTTCTTTAAAAAAGGTTTGGGTAAGATATTGAGGCAAGAGGAGGAGTTCAGCTGTTTAATAATTTCATCAAGATGTGATTGATTTAGTTTTTTGAAGTTTGACGTTTTACCTGCATTATTTTTAAGTGGGAATGAAAATGGTGGTGGGTTGGTTGCTGCTTTACAAATTGATCTTCTAATTTCTAGAATTTTTTCAGTGAAGAAGTTGGCAAATTCACTACAGGCCCTGGTGGAGTGTAGCTCAGGAGCTGCTGTCACTAGAGGATTGGTTAGTCTTTCAACTGTTACGAATAGAGTCTGAGTGTTATTAATGTTTTTATTAATGATTTTAGAGAAGAATGTTTCTCTTGCAGTTTTCAAAGTTAA
Organism: Apricaphanius iberus; assembly: GCA_028564705.1. NCBI lineage: Eukaryota > Metazoa > Chordata > Actinopteri > Cyprinodontiformes > Aphaniidae > Apricaphanius > Apricaphanius iberus. The sequence goes on from JAPXFQ010002326.1 coordinate 11,968, forward strand.
GTTATATTTGTTTAGCTTGTTTTTGTAGATCTCATAGTGAACCTAGAGTTGAGTTTTTTAGGTCAAATATAACGTCTAAACTCCCTGTTGAAGTATCACTTTTTTTAAGAAAACGCTTTTAAGAAGAATGTTCCATATTTAATGTTTAAGGGACCACAAGGGACCGTATGTAACGTAAATATCCCGGTAAAATGGTGGAGCATTACGTCTGATTTCATGCCTACTACTCACTCGTTTGCTACGCAGTGTTTAACCGCATCAACGGGCGAGTAGTAGCTACTACGTAGCATGTAGTTCATACTAAGGATTCGGATGCAGGGACGGAAACTCGCACATTCATACACCGATAGCCAACATGGCTCGGTAGAATGATGTAGAATTTTGGGGGTTAAGTGAATCGAACCTATGACCCTCCGATTGCAAGCCGACTACTCTAACGCTGAGCCACAGTCGCCCACAGGATGGTGAAGAGGATCTGCTGCATCAAAATGGGGGAGAACGGTGATGAATCTAACGTGCCATGGTTGTTGGTCTGAGTATTTCAAAAACTGATCTACTGGGATTTTCACCCACAACCATCTCTAAGGTTTACATAGAACGGTCCGAAAAAGGGAAAATATCCAGTAGCATCAGTTCTGTGGGTGAAAATGCCTTGTTGATGCCATGGGTCAGAGAGAACGGTCAGACTGGTTGGATCTGATAGAAAGGTGACAGGAACTCAAATAACCACTGGTTCCAACCAGAAGATCATCTCTGAACGCAGAACACGTGGAACCTTGAAGCAGATGGGCTACAGCAGCAGGTAACCAGCTAAGAACAGGAAACTGAAACTATTGGACAATAGAAGAAGGAAAAATGAGTCTGGATTTGTGCTGCATCATTCTGATGGTCGGGTCAGAATTTGGTGTCACCATCATGAAAGCATGGATCCATCCTGCCTTGGATCAACGGTTCAGGCTGCTGGTGGTGGTGGTGTCATGGTGTGGGACTTTTTCTTACACACTTTGGGCCCCTTAGTACCAACTGATCACGGTTCCAACACCACAGCAGCAGAGAACCAGGTTCCCCCGAGGATGAAGACGGCTCTGGACACTGAGCGGACATGTCTTCAGGGGGTTCCTGGGGGACAGGGACAGTGTTGAAGACAGGAGTAGGGAAAGCCATAATGAAGGACTTAAAGTAAGAAAAATCTCCCATTTTAAAGCAGTGTAAGTCCGAGGAACGTCATTTGGAACAATTGGGGCCGGTCATAAATCCCAGTCTATCCACTGGTTCCTGCAGAGCTTGGTCCTTCAGCGCTCTCTGACTGTAGGCCCATCTCCAGGCTTAAAGCTTTGGAGAAAGACGTTTAGATGCAACTTCAAGAACACTTGGACCTTCATGGGACTCTGGAACATTTTCAGTCAGGTTTCAAGTCTTGTAGTCGTACCAAGACTGCGTCTTTAAACGTTTTCTGTGATATTCGTTTAACTGTTGATTTCTGTTAATCAGCTGTGTTGGTGATTCTGGACCAAACTGCATCTTTTATGCTGCTGATCACCAGATTATCCCGTCTCGCCTGGAGAGCTGTGTGGACATTAAAGGCTCAGTGTTAAGCTTCTCTCCTCCCCTGTGAACATGAGACAGTTGTTTTTTTATCTCATTTTGCTGTGGCGTCCCACAGGGCTCTATTTGGGCCCACTTTTATTCTCCTTACGTTTACGAAAAGAACGGAGTCTGCTGTCATCTTTTTGGTGTTTATGACCCTGTGCATTCTGATTATGCTTCCATTGATAAACGTTTTTCCAGTTGAAGTAGCAAGTTAAACCACACCTCCCCAGAAAGGATTTACTAAAACGTCATACACATTATATAACCACTAGATTATTGTAAATCACTGTATTTTGGACTAGATCAGTCATCCACTCTTCATCTACAGATCACAGTAAATGAACACATTACTCTAGTATTAGCAGCTTTCTATTATGTTTCCTCTCACTTCTTGCTTTCGTAATTTGTTTCTCATATATTTTTATACGATATTTTGTATGTACCTCCCTTTGGGGCCACTAAAGTTGCTGAAAAAACGCCTTATAAATAAACCTGAACTTGAATTTGGGATCAGCTGAACATCAGACCAATAATCAGTAATAATCATGAAACCAAAGTATCTACAGGGTTCTGAGCAGATTCATGTCTGCAGCTGAAAGAGGAACCTGTAGAACACGTGATGAACTGCATGTTTATCTTCATATCTCGGGTTTGCGTAGACGGGACAATGATTCTCATTGGAGAATCTGAGGAGCTGCCTGTTGACGGGTCTTTGGCTTCGGTGCAGAGTGGAGACGTCTGGAAGATCATCAGGAGTCATGGTGATCTGTGTTTCTTCAGCAGAAAGCTTGATTTAAGGTGAAAAGAACCGGTCCCAGGACAGACACCTGGGGAACACCACAGGCCCTAGGAAGGACCGTCTAAGAAGTCTGGGATGATGACCAGAACATCCTGATGGGTCCACCAGAACTGAGATGGTTCTGAGAAGTTCTGTAGGATATTGGTGGTTCCAAACTGAAGCACACTGAGGAAGAAGCTCCGGCTGCTGTTTCCTCTAACATCTCTCCATCCCTGAATTAAACATAAAACCTGTGAATAAGCCCCGCCCTCATCAACACCTGTCCCTCAGGTGTCTAAACTCCGTGCTGGAAGTTCTGGTCCTCCCAAAGGTCTTCATCATGTTGGTCAGAAACCTATACTGCAGTCATACAGCAGGCCCCGCCCTCTTCTTGTCCACTTCCCAGCAGGCCCCGCCCTCATTCCCCACCTGCTCTCAGGTAGCTGAAGAGGCCGCCCAGCCCTCCCTCCATCACCTCCTTTAGAGGCTTCATCAGCGGGTTGTGGACGATGTGGAGACCTTTGTCCAGAGGATGGCAGGCAAGCTTCTCCAGGCGAGACAGCAGGTACATGTCCTGGACACATCATCATCATCATCATCATCTTCCTCCCCTTCATCACTGTTAGTTCATTTATTTACCTGAGGAACGTCTTTAATATCATTGAAGTCCAGATTCAGCAGCTCCAACCTGCAGGAGATCAGCAGAACTTCATCAGAGCTCAAGAACTTTTCACCAAGACATCTCCTCCCCTTCTGGACCACCACAAACCTGTCCCTAAAAGCTGGTGTCCCACCAGGTGAGGTGGAGTTACCTGCTGAGGAAGCAGAGGGCTCTAGGCAGAGAATGGAGGTTGTTCCCCTCCATGATGAGGATCTTGAGCTCCACCAGAGCCTGAATGTTCTCAGCCAGGTTCTCTAGACGGTTACAGGACAGATCTAGGAACACCTGCAGGAAGACAGGAGGAACCGTGGATCATCTGTTGATGGCGCTTGGTTGTGACTGATGGAGACCTACCAGGGCCTTCATGCTGTAGATGCAGCCTGGAACATGAACCATGAGGTTGTTGCTGAGGTTGAGCTTCCTGAGTCTGGTCAGGTTGGAGAGGGAAGACGGCAGCGTGGAGAGCTGGTTGTTGGCCAGACTGAGAACCTTAAAGCAGAGGCAGAAGAACCATGTGAAACCTGATGTTTGTCCTCCTTCTCCCAATGATCCAACTAAAGCTACAGTTCCTCATGCTTCTCAATGACCATCTCCTCTGGTTGGAGGCTTCCAGGTGGATAGACGGATGAGAAGTTCTCCGCAGTGGAGGTGTAGACATAAAGAGATCTGCTCAGTCAGGACTAGAGAGAACATGTGGAGAAGGTACCTCCAGCTGTGTGCAGGCTCCCAGCTCCTCAGGAACTTCAGTCAGCCTGTTCCTGTAGACGAACAGAACCCGGAGTCTCCTCAGCTCTCCTATCTCTGGCGGCAAGCTGCTGAGCTGCAAACAGCACATCAGAACATCATGTCTGCTCCTGGCTGACAGCTGGAGCGCTGAGGTTCTCACATCGTGCAAAACCTTCAGCGTCCGTCTCAGCTGCTGCTTCTAGCCCCAGAAGAACCACTACAGACAGAAGTGGCCGCCTGCAGGGGGCGACAACACCGCTTCTGTCCCTGAGGACAGGGTTGAAGGACGGGCCAGAAACTGGACACTGGTGGATAACCGAGGAATTAGAGCCTGTTTCTGTTGTCCACACACAACAGCTGCTACCTTGCTCAAACACAGGCAGATTCATGCAGAACCTGAGACCCTGAAACTTGGACCGTTTCTTATTAAAACAGTGGGGGAAAAAGTGATGAATTCTGGGTAGGATCTGGAGCTCGGAGGCGTCCTGATTGGTTAGTTTTACCTCTGGGATCTGATCACTGGATGGTTTTAAGAAAACATGCCGGTTCTGATGCGATGCATGCTGCAGCAGGCTGAGAAGTCTGAGGTGGACTCACCTGGTTCCCCCAGAGGTTCAGGACCACCAGGTTGGAGAGCAGAGCCAGCTGAGGACAGAGAACCTTCACACTGTTGAGGGACAGGTTCAGCTTCTCCAGCTCCATCAGCTCCCAGAGCTCACCTGGAACGTCCTGGAGGAGAAAGAAACAGCTCAGAAGATGTGGCCTGGTTTCTAGCTTACGTCCAGCAGGGGGCGCTACTCTACCTTCAGTCCACGGCGGGCCAGGCTCAGGACGTTGTATCCCGACTGCTTGACGGTGAATCTTCTGATTTTGTCGGCGGACGTCATGCTGTCCTCCCTACCCAGGCTCTTCCCTTTCTCCTCCTTCACCTCCTCCCTGCACACTCTTCCTCCCATCTCCACCTCTTCCTCTCTATCAGATGGATGTTTCCACCCAGAAAAAGACTCTCCTCAGATCTCCACCATCTGGGTCAGCATCAGGACAGCCAGGCGCTTATGTGCTCATGTTGATGGCGTCCAGCTAGAAGGACAGCAGAGGTCCAGGTCTGAGATGTTCCTGAGTGGTCCACATGTGACCACACATCTAGGTGTTCCTCAGCTTAGGACCCAACGCTGGCTGTTTTCTTCCTGCTGGTGAAAAACGGAGATGACCTCTGACCTTTAATTACTCCTGCTTCAGTTTTAGGTCCAAATCATCACCGCGCTCTGCCTCGATGTTTGTGTTTTATTTTCCTCATCATTTCTGGCCCTTACTCTCAATCCTTGGATCAAATATCAGACTTTTTATCTGATCTAGTATTAAATACTGATAAAGTAATTATAGCAGGATTTCTCAACCAACCATCCACATCCAAGTTAAAAAATACTAAAACCACTTCTTTTTGTCAGACAGTGTTTTACCCACATCAAAAATCAAATAGACTAAAAGTTAATCTGACAAAAGCAAACTATGAAAATCTCATTACAATAAATACGACTCAGACCAAACAAGAAAATAGAGTAATTAGATGTGGTTTACTAAACATAAGATCCCTCTCCTCAAAGACTTTATTAGTAAATGACTTCATATGTGATAATAAAATTGATCTATTTTGCCTATCAGAAACCTGGCTGCAGCAGGAGGTTTATGTAATTATAAATGAATCAACTCCTACCAATTATCAATATTTTCACATTCCTAGAAGTACTGGGAGAGGAGGAGGAGTTGCAACCATCTTTCATTCAGATTTACAAATTCCCCCTAGACCAGTTATTAACTACAGCTCTTTAGAACATCTAATCCTTAGTTTTCCTCATCCAAACTGTAAAACATTAAAACCACTTTTGTTTGTGGTTTTGTGTCGTCCACCAGGCCTTTACTCTCAATTCTTGGACCAGATCTCAGATTTTTTATCTGATTTAGTTTTAAACACTGATCAGGTAATTATAATAGGGGATTTTAATATTCACGTGGACACTGATAGTGAATACTGTGCAGAATCCTAGGAAACTGGAGAGAAAATGGCGCTCTACACACTTAAATGATTCCTTTCTAACTTGGAAAAATAATCTACTACTTTATAAAAACGCCCTTCAACAAACTAGAACAGCATATTTCTCATCATTAATAGAGGTAAATAAAAACAATCCTAGGTTTCTTTTTAGTACAGTTGCCAAACTTTCACAGAGTCATAGCTCTGATAAGCCATCTATAACAGCTTATAACAACTTTATGGGCTTCTTCATTGACAGTTTATTCTGTCAATGAATTTTATTCAGCTATAAAGTATTTCTTTCATCTAATTGGTGTTTTATCTGAAGTTTTCTGATCACTGGACGGCTGTGGTTAAGAATATGAACTAGGATGACTGGAATGATTAGATTACGTTTTCTATAATAGCATCAAGTTAATGTTGAACTTCTCCTGCAACACTTGGAAAATTCTGGACCAATTAAAGTAAAAGAACTGAACCTGACTGAACTGTTTAATATCAAACTAGTTTGGGTGTAACTGACCGTAAATGTCTGATTGAATCAGTAGGTGTTTGTCTCCACCTGGTGGTGAACTGATGTTATTCAGAATTTTAGCTCTGAGAAAAACTAGCAGCAGCTTCTGAAAAAGACTCAGTCAGAAAAATAACCCGGTTCTGGACGGGTTAGACCTCCAGAACCGGAAAAACTCCATGCTGAGGGGCTTCAAGCCGCTTTTTTACACTTCAGGAGGCAAACATCCAGAAAGGTTTCCTACCTGATGAACCAAAACCTTCACAGCGTGGAATTGGATCAGAAACGAAGAATGCTGAGGAACATCAATCAGAACGCTGATTAGTTCACTGAAGATGTGTTCTTCAAGAGACCGGACCTCTACTGTGTGTTTATAGAGAGAAGGAGCTCTATTTCAGGAGCAGGGCTCATGGACACACACACACACACACACACACACACACACACACACGGCTGCTGCTGTCTGTCAGCCGACTGCTTACAGCTGTTCAGAGCCCCAGGCTCACTGACACCACACTCCATCCACCCGTCCATCAATCTGGGTTCTAGGTGATAAAAGGCCCAGTCGTTTTTCTCCAATAGGTTCTGGGTTCCCAGAACTCCATCACTCCAGAACCAGTACAATCTGGTTTCCTGTAATGGTCCCTCTGCTTCCATCAGCTCTGGTAAACTGGTTCCCAGTAGGAAGAAGATATCAGAAATGATCTTACTGCAAAGGTTTTTATTTCTAAATTCAGAAACCAAGTCCTGTTTCCAGAACCACTGGACTGTTTCAGGTTTGCAAAGCAGCATTTTTGTTTGTTCAGCGTATTTGTGTTTGTATTCGAGTAAAATACAAAACAGGCATATTTTTTGTGTTACATTTCTAATTTACGTTATCGTTTATAATAATGATGGATGTGCATCACTGGTTGATCTTTTTCCATAAATCCAGCAATGAACATGTAAAAGGAAATATTATTATATGATATTATAGAAAAGAGACCAAAATAAAACCTTCAAACAATAAAAGTAAATGTTGGGGACAGTTGTACGCTGCAGAGACTTATGGGTAATGTTTTCGTACTAATTGTTGTACGTTATAGTTTGTGTTCCAAATGTCGCCGCGCTCCTTAGTTATCCTTTTTGTTATGCTGCTGTCAGTGTTTGGTGGTTACTGTCCGCGTGTCGTCATAGAGACGGCGGTCCATTGGACTTATATGTCTGACCTCTGACCTGTGGGGGAGCAGGAGAAGTTATTGCTCATCTCTGAGGTGGCGTCACACTAGAAACATGTGTTGCTAGTAGATATGTTATTTGTGCCTTTCCCAACACCGTATTTGGGTTAAGCTTCAGATTCCGTTACTGTGATGGAACCAGCACCAGTAGCTGGAAGCAAACTGGGACTGTCTGGGTCACTCCTCCTCTTCATCATCCTTTTTAGTGCCACATGACCGACCGATCGCTGTCCAAATCCGGAATGTCTTCATGTATCAGAACCTCCTGTCTCCAATCATTGTCTGTACCTGGATCCATTCCCTGTCACCATCTGATCCTCTTTCCTGTCGTTTTTTTAAGCCCTTCATCTCCTCTCACTCCCCGTCACACTCTTTCTCTCCTGCTCGTCTCGTCTCCTGTCAACGTCTCTCCCCATGCAGCCATCATCTTTACCTTCAGGTAATTATTGCGTCCTACCTGCGTCTGCATTTGGGTCCATTCTGGAACATGGACACCTGACATCAGGAGTGTTTTTAGTGTCTCCAGTGTCCATTTGCTCAGGTTCCAGGGCTCTCATTTATAGAGCTGCTTAAGCACAAAACGGATCTGAAACTACTTAAGCAACTTTCTACACCAAGTGTGAGGACTTGTCCACCACAGAGGACACAGACAGAGCAGCAGGACAAATAACAGGATACTGAATTTAAGCCTGATTTACAGACACATAACCCCCCCCCCCCCCCCATCCATTATATGAAGATAAACATGAGAATCTGAGTGAAAATATGTCACACATTAGAATTCTATCAGTATGTTAATATAACTGCAGATTATACAGCCAGTGCACTTATTAGTGTATTCATGGTGTCCCCCCTGCAGGACGCCGACCAATCGGATGCTGGCGCTGACTGAAGATCAGCCAGTGGCAGCATCTGGATGGGGGAACAGTTCTATAGATCTATGAGCTGAACTGGACCCAGATTAGATCTGCTGGAACCGTCCATCACGTCCCCCGTCTTCTTCTTTTATATCAGGAACGCTGCTGCATCAACGCTGTGTCACTGTAGCTCTGCTGTTAATTTATGACTCCAAATTAATATTTTGCATGAATCATAATTATAAAAATGGACTTAAAATGCACCTTTTCTGTCAGGATTTAAACATCTAAGAGGACTTAATATGTTCTGCTGTAATTAAGTTTGATTTGTTTTGATAATTTGCTTGTTTTAATAAATTCCAATCTGATTGTTGCTACAAGAAGTAATAATTGAAACGCTATTGTTCTTATCTGTTTTATTGCTTATGCTGCTTTTACATCTAATATTTATTTTTTTACTCTCTTCTTTTTGCCCCCTGCTGGGCTGGAGGCTTCCTGTGAGTAAATGTGTTCCAGTAGAGATAGAAAGCCTCTGATTCTGGTCCACTGTACTCAGAATATGAGCCTCACTTATAAAGAAAGATCTTTGAGCAGATCAGAACCAGAACCACGAGGGGATCAGAAGAAGGACAGAACCAGATCCAGAACTTTCAGGTTTCTGGGGTTCTTTGTGTTTAAATGGAGAGCAGCCCTGGTCATGTGACACAGGTACAGGGAGGAGACAGCAGATCAGCAGGTGGAGAAGAAGCTGACTTCCTGTGACGTGGACTCTGAGGAAGTGGTTTGTATTACTGGTTCTTCCTGTTCCTTCAGGTTCTGCAGCGCTACAGCTCCGAGTCTCAGGCTGACAGAGTGATGATGAGGGCTTGTTTGGAGGAAGAGGAGCTCAGAGAAAAGTCTCCAGGATCCAGCAGTCTGTCCATGAAGAGTGACCGGTCCAAAGAAAAACCTCCAGAGTTTGGACCTCGACCTTCAGACCCAGAGTAGGTGACAGTTAGCACAGCTTCACCAGGAGCCATGTGCTTCTGCTTCTTCTCTACTAGTGCTGAAGAACATTGTGTCTCGCTGTTGTCCATCACTCTGTCCTCTCAGAGGAATGTACTCAAAGTCTGTAAGTGTTGTTCCTCGTAGTACGCCGTCTGTTTTCATTGAGTTAATGAGCTTTAGAAACATTTTAATCTCTGTATGAAGCTCGACTAACTGGAAAAACAGGATCAGACTCCCAGATGGATTATTCCTGGTAAATCGAAATGAAAGAATGTAACTTAATCTGGACTCTGTCACCTCCGGCTGTGTGAGAACTTTACCTGAAACTTTATTTCCAAGCAGTTTTAACAGAGAAGCTGCTTCTGAGGGATTCTTCCCCTCACTGACGGGTCATGTTGGGGTTTTTTGTTCATTAAATTAGGACACACAGGAGATTGAGAATTGCCTTCAATCAATTAAGACGCAGAACACAATGGGTGTTAGTACACAGTGAAGTAAAATTGTACTATAAAAAATGTGAAACAATGAGGCGGTGAAAGCTGAACCGTGTTATAGCGAGGGACTTTGTGGTATTTTGGCCCATTCCTCCATGTTTTGGGACTTTCTATGGGGCTGAGGTCTGCAGACTGGCTCGGCCAATCAGGGACCTTGAAATGCTTCTTAGGAAGCCCCTCCAAAAAGTTCTGCTTTGGTTCCATCTGAGCGTATGACGTTCTCCCAATCCTCTCCTGGATCATCCAGATGCTCTCTAGCAAACTTCAGACGGGCCTGGACATGTCCTGGCTTAAGCAGGGGGACACGTCTGGCGCTGTTACTGATGGTAGCCTTTGTTACTTTGGTCCCAGCTCTCTGCAGGTCGTTCACCAGGTCCCCCCGTGTGGTTCTGGGATTGTTGCTCACCGTTCACAGGGTGAGATCTTGGTGGAGCCCCAGATGGAGGGAGATTATAAGCGGTCTTGGATGTCTTCCATTTTCTAATAATTGCTCCCACGGGTAGTTTCTTCACTGTGATGTGATTTTCTAGTTGAGGTTACCAATTATGATAATTACAGGCCTCTCTCATCATTTTAAATGGGAGAATGTTGGTGGCGGAGTAAATACTTTTTTACCCCACTGTGAATAAACAGGAACTAGTTCCTAATGGAGTGGAGGGGAACTGGATCCAGATGGTGCCATGAAAGGGGGCTGGTTTCCGTCGCAGAAGTATTTGGGAACAAATTCCCGATGGAGCAGTGAACTGAAACTAGTTCCTGATGTAGCCATGAACAGGAACTATTTCCTGATGTAGCTGTGAGCAGAAAGTAGTTCCTTGATGGAGCGGTGAAAAGGAACAGTGACTATGAACTCCTGCCATATTTATTTGTTCCACATTGTAGAAGCTTCTGTTAATTGTCAGATTTACACTCTTTGTTTCAGATTATACTGGGAGCAGTCTGCTCCATCAGGAAGTTCCACCTCCCTTCAAAATGGGAAAAGACCCGGACCAAAGCTTGGTGAGTTTTGGCAGAAAACATGTTTATATTTACAATTTATTCTTTCTATATTCAATGTCATATTTTACCTATTTTCTTTGAGGCTGATAATACTCATAAGGCCCGATTCATCAAGATTCCTGATAATGACAGAAAAATTGTGTGTGGTGCTAAAAAAATGCAGGAGTGGGTTGTTCTTAATTTGCGTGTGATTTACTAAGATTGTGTGAGAAATTATTAGCAGGTGCTAGCTCAAATGAGGAGTTTGCAGCCGCTAATGTGAGCTGCTCCACGGCTAGAGAGAGGAGGAATAATGTGCGTGGATCCATAATACGTCTTTGGCACAAAAAATAGGCTAAAATGCTGTGAATTCTGTTTTTTTGTTTGTCAGTAATAAATGTAATTCATGCAGTGCACATGTGCTGCTCTCTGATTAAAACTACAGGATCTCTGAATTTAGTTTTAAAATGTCACATATAATGCCAATTATCATTGTGGTATTGTATATGATTACTACATTTGATTAATTTGAACACGGAAAGATTATAACCTCTCCATGAGGATCATAACTCACTGTGCGCTCAGCTCCATCTTCACCAGGTGGAGACGTGATGAAAGCGCCGTGAGTTATGATGCGTCGTTTGGAGAAAAACAGGTAAATATTTAGATAGCTATCAGGTTTATGGCCATTACAGTGTTAATTACTCTTAGTTTATATTGTGTGTGAATAACTTTTTTTGTTTGTCAATAATAAACTCATGTTGAATGTGATGGTGCAAAATTAAGACATGCTTTTCAGATACTGGAGGCGATCATGGCAGATATTGGTGCCCTATGTTAAGATTAGATGTGAACTAACCTTCTGAGGTTCTCAGGCTTTTCTGAAAGGCAGTTGGATCTAAAAATTCCACTAAGAACTGTAAACTGGACCTCTGGACATCTGGGACCTCAGTGTATCAGAATTGAATCTAGAGGTGTTGAATTTTCTATGAGAGTGGTCTATAGAGGGTTAGACCACTAGAAGCTCAGCGTTTAGAAGGTTGACCCAAAACCTGAGTCTTTGTAATGGGTCCTAAAATATTCTAGATTATTGATGTAATCTTTGCTGAGGCTAATGGAAACTTGTTCTTGTCAGATGTTGGTCTTCAGGAACTTCTAGAGGAACATAAGATCAGTCTGAGGAGGAGATGTGAAAGTGTGACTGAAGGAAGTGATGAAACAGGAAGTAGAACCCTCCTCAACAGGATCTACACTGATCTCTACATCACAGAGGGACAGAGTGAAGAGGTTAATACCCAACATGAGGTGAAGCAGCTGGAGAGAGCTTCCAAGATGCAGAGGCTCCATGACCGTCCAATCAGGTACCAGGACATCTTTAAAGCCTTACCTGACCAACATGGAGCCATCAGAGTGGTTCTGACCAACGGCGTCGCTGGTGTTGGAAAAACCTTCTCAGTGCAGAAGTTCACTCTGGACTGGGCAGAGGGCTTGGAGAACCAAGATGTCCATGTGGTGGTTCTGCTTTCCTTAAGGGAGCTGAACTTGATCAGAGATGAGCAGCACAGTCTTCTCACGCTGCTCCATGTTTTCCATCCAACACTCCAGAAGCTCCCAGCAGAGAAGCTGGCTGTCTGGAAACTTCTCTTCATCTTTGATGGTCTGGATGAAAGCAGACTTTCTCTGGACTTCAACAACAGTAGGCTGGTTTCTGACGTCACACAGAAGTCATCAGTCAACGTTCTGCTGATAAACCTCATCCAGGGAAACCTGCTTCCCTCGGCTCTCATCTGGATAACTTCCAGACCTGCAGCAGCCAATCAGATCCCTCCTTCATGTGTTACCAGGGTAACAGAAGTACGAGGCTTCACCGACACCCAGAAGGATGAGTACTTCAGGAGGAGGTTCAGTGATGAAGAGCTGTCCAGCAGAATCATCTCCCACATCAAGACCTGCAGGAGCCTCCACATCATGTGTGCAATCCCAGTCTTCTGCTGGATCACTGCTACAGTTCTGGAGAACATGTTGACCACAGAGCAGAGAGGAGAGCTGCCCAAGACCATGACTGACATGTACTCACACTTCCTGCTGGTCCAGACACAGAGGAAGAAGAACAAGTACCATGGAGGACATGAGACAAGTCCACAGGAACTGATGGAGGCTGACAGGGAAGTTCTTCTGAAGCTGGGGAGGCTGGCGTTGGAACATCTGGAGAAAGGAAACATCCTGTTCTACCAAGAAGACCTGGAGCAGTGTGGTCTGGATGTCACAGAGGCCTCGGTGTACTCAGGAGTTTGTACAGAGATCTTCAGAAGAGAGAGTGTGATCTTCCAGAAACCAGTCTACTGCTTTGTTCATCTGAGCATCCAGGAGTTTCTGGCTGCAGTCTACATGCTCCACTGTTTCACCACCAGGAACACAGAGGAGATCAACAAGTTCCTGGGAAGAGAGGAGGAAGATGAGTCCTCTGATGAAGAAGACAATGACTCTGATATGGAGGAGTCTTGTTCCACAATATTATCTTATTTGGGAGGATACTACAGAGAAACATCTCTGGAGGACTTTATGAAGGAAGCCATCAATAAATCCCTTAGCAGTAAAAATGGCCACCTGGACCTGTTTGTTCGCTTCCTTCATGGCCTCTCTGTGGAATCCAACCAGAGACCCTTAGGAGGCCTGCTGGGTCAGACAGAGAACGATCCAGAAACCATCCAGAGAATCAAAGACAACCTGAAGTTTATGGAGGCTAAGTTAATCTCTCCAGACAGAAGCATCAACATCTTCCACTGTCTGATGGAGATGAATGACCTCTCAGTTTATCAGGAGATCCAACAGTTCCTGAAATCAGAGAACAGATCAGAGAAGAAGCTCTCAGAGATCCAGTGTTCAGCTCTGGCCTTCATGCTGCAGATGTCAGAGGAGGTTCTGGATGAGTTGGACCTGGAGAAGTACAATGCATCATGGATGGGGAAACTGAGGCTGGTTCCAGCTGTGAGCAACTGCAGGAAGGCTCAGTGAGTGTCGGCTACTTTTCACATAACAGTAACAAATACATTACGCAATAAACAATATAACAGGGATGGGTGTTGGTTTCCTCTTGTTAAACCAATAACAACTGTTTAAGAAGACATGCTAAATAGTAAATGGCTCAGCTTGTATAGCGCTTTATATAGTGACACTGACAGAAGTCAGTCTGCAGAACACTGGTACCACTGGGCCCAATGTTCTGCCCAAGGACACAACGGCATGCAGCAGGCAGAATCAAGCCACCGGTTTCTGGGTCACCTATTCATCATCCATTTCCTTACAGACTTCCAAACAGAGTCTTAATCATAGATCCAATCACCTGACATATTTAATATATCTCCTGGAGGTTATAGGAAGTTCACTTCACCAGCTAATTGGGATTTTTTCCAAATGAATCAAACTTTGAGAGAAATATTGGAGCTTTTAGCCAAAGCAGGATTCCATTGAAACACCAATTTCTGCCCTAATAATTTTTTTGTACATGATAGATTAAATGAGTCAACCCACCTGAGTCCAAATGTCTGTTAAATGAAATAATGATTGGACTGAAAGTCTCCCGTTTACTCAGGTGGGTTGTCTTTCCATTGCTGAGCTATCATTAGATTAAGAACCATGTTCCTGAAGAAAGGACCTCCTGACCAGCTCCTGCCTTAGTAGATGAAGCTAACAGGGCTCCGGTACGGTTGGGACTCATTGGGTTTGTACATGCTCTTAACTAGAGGTGAAGTAACTCTGAGGTAAAATCAGTTGTTCTGGAACATCAGATTCATGCTGTGGTTCCAGTGATGCCTTGTGATCAATAACCATTGGAACCATGCAGAACAAATGGATTTGATGAGGCCCTTTACTGAAATGAATAACGAACAAATGGCCTTCTGCTCCGTCCGTCTCGCTCCTTGTGTCCTTGGGCAAGACACTTCACCTACCTTACCTGCTGGTGGTGGTCAGAGGTTGGCATCCTTTTTTTCTGTCAGTGTAGCTGAGGCTACGATGTAGCTGACCACCAGGGTCAGGCGGCAGGGGGTTCACCTTATACAGGTGCTCCCATATGCAGATGAAAAGGTTGATACAGGTCAGGATGAGAAGGGGAAAAAAAGCTTCTTTGCCCTGTTCCCAGCAGCAGAGGCAAAAAAACATCAATACATTGATGCACATTTATGAACAAAACCATAATTATTATTAAAACACAAGGTGGTGGTGGTGGTGGGGGGGGGGTCTCAACTTCCAGCAGAGCAGGTTTGCAGCTTATCAGTGCAAACAACATCCTATTGACTAAGGGGTTAGGAGAAGGCTCAGGGTGTGGCGGACATGTTGAGATCGGCGTGTCCAAGTAGTAGTGAGTCTACGAACTCTTCTCAGTTAAACCTCGTCTCTGTCACCTACAGTATGATGAAATTAATATGAGACCTTGGGGAGAGCTGGGTCCAGAAAGCACACAGGCTCATGTAGGGGTCATGATGGGTGGGGTGGGGGAATGTCAGGGAGTTTTAACAAGTTTGGCCTTCCAAGGCCACCATCAGGAACCAGATTCAGATTACAGCTTGATTACAGAAAGTCTTTTGGTTCTTGTTGCATCAGCCTTTTCAGTCTTTAGGTGCATTCACACCAACCAACATGTCCAGGCAGCAAAATGCTCAAACGGACGAAAGTTGATTCTGTAAATTAAAACTCAGCTGCTTGCACACTTTGTAGTCCATGTCGCTGTGTCGGCGCATCACGTCAGTAGATATTTCTCTGTTATTTCTGCACTTTCCCTCCCTCTGCTCCGCTCCTCCTAGTAATGTGTATTTAGTACCGTAGTTGCCCTAACCAGGATTTGCTAGCATTAACTAACATAACAAGAAAGTAAAATTATTTAACTGCTTACCTGACACTTCATTATCCTCTGATCGCTACATTATCACCTCCTGTTCTGTCTATCCCACCCTGCAGCTAAAGCCGCCGGTCATCCCGCCCTGAGGCCACGTCCACACTAAGCCGGATAACGTCTTAAACGTATCCGGCTAGTATTTAGTCTACACCCCCCTATCGTCCACACTAAGGCGACTTTGTTTGTGGTCTGTGGCCGAATAAGTATTAGCCGGGTAAGAGAGCTGTCTAACTGTTATCTCAACGGCTAAATGAGCACGTCTGGACGCAACTTATCCAGTCCCCGGCTAAATCAGAGCAGCAACGTCAATCAAATGCTGCGTCCTAAATTGATGACGACAACAACGCGACAGCATATAATGACAACAGAAAAGATGGAGACGAGTCTCGCTATGCTACTTCTTCTTTTGCAAATTCAGACGTTTGCAAAGTTAACCCTAACCTACTTGCAGATGAGAAGGCGACACAGGAGGCGATCCAGGAGGCGCCGACAGCGACATAGATTATACGCGTCAATCTGTGTTCTTTTTGTTTTTCCCCGCGCATTCCCAGTACATGCATAGGTAGCCATTGGATTGCGCAATCATGGGACCTTAAACGGACCTTAAACAGACCGTAAACGGGGCGTAAATGCTCGTGTTGAGGTGATAACATTAGACGTCTAACTCCCCGTATAACCTTATCCGTCTTAGTGTGGACGTAGCCTCAGACTCCTCCACCGTAATCTCGTGGTTGATTGGTTGCTGCCCCACGTTTGCTGCCCAACAGTACAGTTTTCCCAACTTGAGGGACAGTCTGAGTAATCAGCTGTGTGGAAGCGCTTTTACCAGCTGCTTGACGCCCACATGCTGCATAGGTACCATAGACTTTGCATGTAATCTAGCTGCCCTGCTGCCTGACTGAAGAGGCGGTCTGAACGTGCCTTTACTGTGGTCTTCAGTAAGAATCCAAATAGCCAAATCACGGGTTAGAATATGAGCCTGTTTCCTAAAAACCTGCTGAGAGTTTCTCCCAGTTGCTTTCCCTTCTGTGAATGAGTCCCTAAACTGTAGCCAGCTTGCTACTCAGAGCATCCAGCTTCTGATTTTGCTCAAATAACGTCTGAATATAAGCATTCCCAGAACATTGATCCGTTGGATGTGGGCAGCCTGACGACTGCTGCTGACAATTTTAGAATTTTTTTGAACAGAACAATCCACCGTCAGAAATCCGGTGATCATGAATCCAATCACGTGAATATCTTCCACACCTTTGATGGACAGTACCAAAAAAACACACAGTGTTCCACGTTCCCCAGGAGTCCACCACATTTCCAGCAGCATGTGTCCCATCGGGACATGATGATTCTGTTAAGTATCAATTGGGTTGAGAGACCAGCTGATGAGAACCAGAGTTGAGATTTTCTGGAGGAGAATACAGATAATTGCTTCGGATAGTTGACAAGCCAAAACGAGAGAGAGTGGAAGGCAGGCAGAGTGGGGAGGTGAAGAAGAAACGTCTGTTCTTGCTGAGAGCAGGAAGTAGAAATGGTTCAATGCTGCTGATTGACCTTAGCATGTTTTCTATTCTCAGACTTTCTCTAGGTTGGCTCTCAGACACCCACTTTGAAGTCATTGCCACAGCGCTGAGTTCCTGCCATTCGTACCTGAGAAATCTGGATCTGACAGGAAGCAAGCCGCAAGATTCAGGACTCCGGATACTAACCAAAGGACTGGAGAGTCCTCACTGCAAACTGGAAGTCCTCGTGTAAGTTCTCCTTTGTCCTGTTCTGCTGCAAACTGAGCCCAACACATTTCCATTTATTTTCTTACTTTTAAAGTTGCTTTTGAACATGGATCAACATTTTAGTTTCATCTCATGTGAACATCAACAGACTGGCTAACTGTGGACTCTCAGAGATCAGTTGTGGAGCTTTGGTCTCAGCTTTGAAGATGAACTCTTCTCTGAGGGAGCTGGATCTGAGCAGTAACCACCTGCAGGACTCTGACGTGGACATACTGTCTTCTGGGCTGGGAAATTCTCAGTCTACACTGGAAATTGTCAGGTAAAATCTCCAAAAATTAACTAAGGTGTCAAAAGAGGTGAGATAGTGTGGTGAGAACACTGGAACTAACTCCTGCTCTGCTGCAAGAGGAAAAAACGGTTGGAGATTTACCATGAGGTGTGGTTGTCACCCAGAACAGAACATCTACAGATGATGTTAGCCTCTCCAGATGTTTGCTTCTATCTTCAGACAGCGGCTCGTTAAAGGCAGTTAGACCTATGAACCAGTACATGCCGTTCTCCCCATTAGGGCACACACCGTTCCAGATTGTACCTAACCTGATCCAGATGGATCTCAGACACATCTGGTGATTGCCTTAATAAAACAGTTGTGTCACATGCAAACTCTTTCACAGGATCTTCTGGGACCTCTTTGTCCCATAGATCAGTATTTCTCGAACTTTTTACAGTGGGTACCATCTACAAAAAGCCGACCGACCTAAACATACAGTAGAGAAGGCTTACCCTGTTAACTATAGGCTTACTCACTCCTAATAAGGACTAATTATTGGTCATTGTTGCCAACCACAACCAGACTGTGTGTAAATGGTACATTTTTTATTTTTATTTTTTATTTTTTTAGAAATATATTTAGAACTTTCCTCCAAGTACCACTAGGGAGAGCTTTCATACCACTGATGGTACACGTACCACAGTTTAAGAATCACGGCCAGAGAGGGTTAAAGGTCACCAGAACCTCCAGCAGGAAGTACTCTCTCTCAGCTGTGGACTATTCAAGGCAAGGCAACCTGAACTTTATTTCTATAGCACAGTTTCAACAACAAGGCAATGCATGGTGCTTTGGGTGATTAGTTGATCAAATAAAAACAGAAAACACAACATTACAGACATAAAACATGTGATATTACAGCTATTATTAATAGTTTACAGAAAGGCCACTTTAAAGTTTTGATTTAAAGCAGCTCAGTGTTTCAGCAGCTCTGCAGTCATCAGGAAGTTTGTTCCACATAAGGGGAACATAGAAGCTAACTTCTCCATGTTTGGTTCTGGTTCTAGGGATGATTAGCAAACTAGAGCTGGAGGACCTGATTTGTCTGCTGGGTTGCTATGGTGACAGCAGGTCTCCATCATCCATCATCAGTGATTTATAAACTAATAAAAGTATTTAGAAGTTTATTCTCTGAGCTACAGGGAGCCAGAGGAAGGACTTTAGAACTGGGGTGATGTGTTCTACTTTCCTGGTTCTAGTGAGAACACGAGCAGCAGCGTTCTGGATCAGCTGCAGCTGTCTGATTGATTTTTTAGGTAGACCTGTGAAGATACTGTTACAGTAATCATAAATGCATGGATGAGTTTTTCTAGGTCTCCTTGTGTCATCAGTCCTTTAATCCTAGAAATGTTCCTCAGCTGATAGAAATCTGACCTTGTTGTTGCCTTTATGTGACCCTGGAGGTTCTGGTCTGAGTCCATTATTACACCTAGATTTCTGGTCTGGTTGCTGGTTTCTAGTTGGGCTAACTGAATCTGTTGCTGATTCTGGATCGTTCCTCTTTAGGTCCAACAATAATTACTGCAGTTTGTTTCTGTTCAGATGGAGAAAGTTATGGGACATCCAGCTACTGATTTATTTATTGTATTTATTAGTGCTTGGATCGTTTTATAGTCACCTGGTGACATTATAATGTAGAGCTGAGTATCATCTGCATAGTTATTTTAATTAATCTTATCGGTTGTTGTAATCTGGGTTAGAGCAGATAGGTATTAAGTAAAAGAGGTCAAATGCTGCAGGGCTGCTGGTTGTTGCTTCCTCTCCATCTTGTTTTCTCTTCTGATTCTGTCTCCTTTGTCTGTCGGTTGTGACTCTGCCTAGATCCTTTCCTCTTCCATCTATTATCTCCCAGCTCTGCAGACTCCTTCCTGTATGGAGGTGTGCTCAAACACCCAGCAGTGATTCGCTCTATTGGAGATGGAGCTGGTTCTAATCCTCTGTGTTTTGTTCCTCCTCAGACTGAGAAACTGCAATCTGTCAGAGCTCGGCTGTGCTGCTTTGGGTCCTGTCCTGCTGTCCAAGTCCTTCCATCTGAGACATCTGGACCTGAGTTCCAATGTTCTGCAGTATGAAGGAGTGAAGCAGATCTGTGTTTTCCTGGTGGATCCTCGCTGCAGACTGGAACAGCTCAGGTCTGAACACTGCTGGGTTCCTCCTCTGGAGCCTGAACTGGAAACTCATATCGCTTCCTCTACCTCAATATTTGCATTCAGTGTCATACTGTAAGAGCATTGATTCATTTCAGCACTTCAGACACTAAAACTGACTCAACAGAGCCTAGAATTAATGGTATTAATAAGTTAAAGACCTTCCTTCAGAAGCATTATAGGTTCATATCTAATTCCTATCATGCTTTGCATTAACATGGTTCCTAATCTCCATAGCAGCGTTCCTCCATGGTATCAAACTATTTAGAGCAAATATGGATTAAAACGTGGAATGTAAGGTTTCATACTGAATAATAAACCCGAGCTGCAGCAACAATGATCTGAAATATTAAAAGCTGCACATAAAAACATGTACATAAGTAAGAATGGGATGTATTCTTTTATTCAGTTTGAATAAAATCGTCCCTCAGAGAAATCCACCTGGGATCATCAGCCTTGCAGGTGTGGATTCAGTAAAAGCAGAACCAGAGAGGCCTGACTAACTGGGAAGTGATGCTGTGTGATTGCAGACTGGTTAAGTGTGACCTGACGGAGACCTGCTGTCCACTGCTGTCCACTGCTGTCCTCAGCGCTGACGACCACAACCTCCAGCCTCAGACTTCTGGACCTGAGCTACAACAGCCTGCAGGACGCAGGAGTCCAACATCTGGCTCAAGGACTGGGGAGTCCAAAGTGCAGACTGGAAACTCTGAGGCAGGTGGAACCAGATGTTTACATACACCCGGTCAGAACCACCAGAACTGGTTCTGTTTGCTTAAAGCGTCATCCTTGGTTCTTATTACTGGTTGTGGGTTCGACTCTTCTCCTGTCTGCCGGTTGGACCTTCAGACATCCATGGATCAGTTAGCCATAGACTGTAGCGAGACGGGGGGAGCCTCTGTGATGTCACCCATAGGTTTCTGAAGAGCTGAACTGAAGATAACTGGTCACTTCTCACTGCCGTCATCTTGAGGAGAGAGTCAGAGCTGAGGGTGGAGCTGATGTAGCTACGAGCTAACTGAGCTAACCGAAGCTAACGGAGCTTAGCGGGCGTTTTTAGCTACGCTGTTAACCCCGATTAGTGTCCTTATACCACTTTAGTTTTTACACAAGCTAAAAGTAAATATGTTGAGTATAACTAGCGCAGAATGTTACGTTTTTACATAAGCTAAAACTAAATATGTTGAGTATAACTAGCGCAGAATGTTACATTTTTACACAAGCTAAAACTTAATATGTTGAGTATAACTAGCGCAGAATATTACGTTTTTACACAAGCTAAAACTAAATATGTTGAGTATAACTAGCGCAGAATGTTACGTTTTACATAAGCTAAAACTAAACTGTGAGTATAACTAGCGCAGAATATTACTTTTTACACAAGCTAATACTAAATATGTTGAGTATAATTAGCGCAAAACATTTTTACACAAGCTAAAACTTAATATGTTGAGTATAACTAGCGCAGAATATTACGTTTTTACACAAGCTAAAACTAAATATGTTGAGTATAACTAGCGCAGAATGTTACGTTTTTACATAAGCTAAAACTAAATATGTTGAGTATAACTAGCGCAGAATGTTACATTTTTACACAAGCTAAAACTTAATATGTTGAGTATAACTAGCGCAGAATGTTACGTTTTTACACAAGCTAAAACTAAATATGTTGAGTATAACTAGCGCAGAATGTTACGTTTTTACACAAGCTAAAACTAAATATGTTGAATAACAGCGCAAAACAAACAACAAAAAAAAAAAACACCAAAACACACAACAAAACAAATATGTTGAGTATAACTAGCGCAGAATGTTACGTTTTTACACAAGCTAAAACTTAATATGTTGAGTATAACTAGCGCAGAATGTTACGTTTTTACACAAGCTAAAATAAAGATTGATGAGTTACTCATCTTTAATTTTAAATTGAACAAAAAGCCTTACTGACAGGATTCAGTTACCCGAGTGAGAAACTTCTTAATGCGATAACAACAACTATTAAAAGTTGTTCAGCTGAAACATAAACCATGTCATGTCCAACATTTATCAGCTGGTGAGAAGATTGAAATCAGCAATGATGCTCAAACATAGAATTATGGCCTAAATATTTTAATAACAGACTATCACAGTGGTTTTATTCCCTTTAAATGACGTCTTCACTCACAGTACCAACCATGACACCAACAAATAAAGTCCACATTTGCAACACAACAACCAACAGAAACCTCAAATTATAATTAAACATAAACTAAACATACCAAGTTATCTCTACTAACCTGATTAGTAGAATTGATCTTTCAGCTAAATAGAACGATTAACTAATGTTGTTTAGTAATGACAGCAGGTTTTTACTAAACTTAACCGTATTAATTTTGATCACTCAGAACTTTGACTAGAAACATAATCTGGGTTTACAGTGTAGATTTCTGTGACTGGGCGACTCTGCTACTCCTAAATCTTCTAGGATGATTCAACAATTTTGTCGAATAAAATTATGAAGTCTTGTTGGTCCATAACTTTCACTAAAACTATTTGGATTTTAATAACCAGTATGTATAGAAGGAATTTGATAATTTCAACCCATTTTTGACCAAGCAGGTCTTATCTTAAATGCACAGCAGACCTATAATTTTATCTACAAAAACAGAAAAATGGAACACAGACATCTTGTTAGTGTAATCAATACGACAGCGGCCATTTTTGACCGGTAAGTTCATGATTAACATCTGAATATACATAAACTTTACGGACACAATTGATGGCCAATTTCAGAGCAACAAAATAGCCTCAGACTGTTAAAGCGACTATGAGGATCCAGCAGGGGGCGATCTAGCTGTTAGCCTCCAGCGCTAGCACCGACGGCTCATCTGAGACACGCCCCTTATTATTCATGATTTCAAGCTTAAATTGCATCAAATGAGTTATGAAATAGAACAATCAATACGGCGTTGTCATGACGATAAACCTGACCTATTAAACCTAAACAGGCTGTAAACATGTTTATTTCTGCTGTGAACTTTTTAACATGAGAATGTGCTCCTTTGTGGAGCTACCCCTAGTGGATAAGGAGGGAACTACATGTTTTCCTACTTCCACATTGACTTCTTCTGCTGGCCCTTGTGGCGTTTTGTTGTAAGTAAAATGCGCCGTCACAGAACCACACAGACGAATGGATGTGTAATATAGATGAAATATCACGTTTATGAATGATCGTTTGGACACAGTTTTATTGTTACTACGTAGTTCAGCCAGGCTCTTTATCTCCTGGATGATGAACCAGAATCGCTGCCAACACAAAGCTGAAGGTTGGTTTACAGATTAGGGACTCAGCAGAACACGGATGTTCCTGCCAACCAGCAATCCCCTCATGATTCTTTGCTGTTTCCTGCTTTATTTCTGCTCTGAGATCCCTGCTGGATGTCTGAGACATGTGTTTGCTTTGGCAGGTTGAGGTGTTGTCAGCTCACTGACCGAAGCTGTGCTGCTCTGGCCTCCGCTCTGAGCTCCACTCCCTCCAGTCTGCTGGATCTGGACCTGAGTAACAACAACCTGCAGGATTCTGGGGCCCGCCTGCTGTCTGCCGGGTTGCATCCTCCCAACTGTGCGCTGCAGTTTCTCAGGTAAGTTCCCAGCTTCATTCCAGAGTCCAACAGCCAGGACAGTCTAATAAAGATCTCCCGTCTGCAGGCTGAACAACTGCCAGGTCACTGAGGACGGCAGCGCAGCCTTCAGTCACTCTGAAGATCCAAATTATCACATCCAGCTCTTCTGGACCTGAGTCCTCCAAGCTGCAGGATGTCGGACCATGAGACAGGACGACACCTTGTCTTCTTAACCCTAGCTGTTTTCCTCTGGTCTTTGGTTCCCAGACACGTTGTTAGACCGAATGTTTCTCAGAAACCTCAATGACTGGCTGACATTCATTTATGTACTTTTATAGTTCTCTGCTATTAATTAAACAAGGAAGTCTGTCTCCTTTCACCGTGTAACGACCATCTCTGGATGCTAACGTTGCCTTGGGTCTGTGACACCATCAACATTATCGTCATCCGTTAATCAGATAAAGTCAGGCTGCTGTCCTCTGAGGAAGAGTCGACATCGACTGTAATTATGTTTTCTCTCTGAGCAGAGATGAAGAAGTTCTCACATTCTCTACTTAAGTAGAACTTTAGATACTTGTGTGGAAAAAAGACCAAGTAGGATCCTTAAGTTAAAGTAGAAAAGTTGTGAAATGTAAAAGTAGTGAATAAATATAATGTTTTAACCTGAGCGATACACAATGACTTTTGATACGTGAATAAAAAAGTTATAAGAATAAAAAAATTGTTTTCCCTTTTTTACTCAAAATCTGCATTGTGTTGGACGAAAAGATAGAAATGTGATTTGAACAAAAGCGTTTCAGAAAATGGATGGATGGATAACACAGAGTGCACTGAGGAGAGCTCCTGCCTCAGCAGCAGGATACTTTATAGAGCTTAGCTTTTATCTTCAGTAGGATAGATCTCTGAGCTGCTGGTGGGAACCATCTAGACCCCTCAGGTGTGCAGAGAACGTGTGTCAGGCCCACAAGAGTTTCTACTGGTGAACACAGAGCGTCTGTTCCAGCAGGTGTCCACTAGGTGGCAGCAAACACAGAGATCAGTGCTGTTCTATAGACGTAGATCTGCAGATCAGCACCATCAGCAGAAACATGATCCCAACCCTCATCATGGTTCTGATGTGTCTGTTTACTGATGGCTATCATGTGAGAGTCGGCATGAGTCACAGTGATGACAGGTGTTCTCACACCTGCTGGGAGCCAATCATAGCGCTGCTACTAATAATGTTCTAACCACATCAATGTAAAATGATGAAAACCATAACAATAACCCCACAAGGTCAGTGAAACTAAAACAGAAATCTTTTATAACAACAGAACTGTTCTGTCCCTCCGTCTGCAGACAGCAGCAACTTTAAGGCCGGACTTCTTTAATTCTTCACCATCAGGAGGTCCAGAAAGTTCTGCTGAACGCCTTCAGCTGATCCAATACGCTGCAGCAACAGTTCTGATTAATATTTATTATTCAAATCATATCTGTCCAACAGATTCCAGTTTGTTCATGTCAATGATGAATCATCTTCACACTCGAGGGTTACTTGTGGAGTACCACAGGGTTCTGTGCTTGGACTGATCCTCTTTACTATATATACGCTTCCAATTGGTAAAATAATTAGACAACATGGAATAAATTTCCACAGTTATGCTGATGATACACAATTATATTTATCCATAAAACGTCTTTGGACCAGAACCTTTAAAAAGGAAACTGCTAAATCAATCACTTCATCTGGATGGCATTAATTTGGCCTCTGGTAATAATGTAAAGAACCTTGGTGTAATTTTTTACCAAGACATTACATTTAAATCCCATATTAAACAGGTTTCTAGGATTTCTTTCTTTCACCTTCAGAATATTGCTAAAATTAGAAACATCCTGACCAGGAGTGAAGCAGAGAAACTAGTCCATGCATTTGTCACTTCAAGGCTGGGCTACTGTAATTCCTTATTGTCTTGAACTTCCAGTCAATGGTGGCAGATATTCTGGTTCTGTTGGAGTTTTTTCTTCCTATTAAAGGAAAGTTTCCATCTCCAGTGTTGCTAGAGGAGGCGTGATTGCTGCAGGTCACCGGCTCCAGGCAACCTGCTGGTTTTCCTCAGAACCTTTTAACCAGTTAGAAACATAAACTGGTACAAACCGGATGGATCTGATGGTATTTTCTGAATATTATGAACATTCTCTGGGACTCGGTTCTAAATTCCTTCATAACCTAAGCTGAATTGGAACAAAGAGGTCAAAGGTCGTTTCCTGTTTAGAAGGATCACCTTCAGATGTTCTCCACCCCACTGGTGGATCAAGCTGCTGGATTTGCTGGATTGTGGCTTTCAAAATGTTTTCCTGTTCAGTGAATGTTCTTATAGACGACAGGATTCAAGGATTTATCATATTCTCTCATGTTTTTCCTCCAACCTTGTCTTCTGTCTTCTTTTTGTAATAACACAGTATATTTAAAATTAGAGTCCATTTTCTAGTTTTTTATTTACATGTTTTTACTGAGAGCAAATTGTCCACAAAGTTAAAAAATAATAAATCACGCATCAGTTCAATATTTCTAAGGAATGTTCTGACGGGAGGAAAATGACATTAAGTCTGTTATTATAATAAAAGGTTATAAATCATTCTTATGAAGTGTTTTTATTCAACCAATTTTTACATCTTAGATGTCACAAGATGTATTAAATGAGATGTCGATCAAGAATCTACTAAATAAATCTTAAAGTTTTCAGTTTTCACTGAATACATTACTTTTTCTATAGATTATGTCAAAGTAATAGTTATGTATCGGAATAATGATTTTTGATGCTTATGTTTCTCATTCTCCCTTCATTTCAGTGTCCACTGCTCTATTATCGTAATCTACGACGTTTAGGCAAAGCAGATGTCGGCCGCTTGATTCCAAGCGTTGCCTTTTACAGCAGCAGATTGCTGAGCGCAGAGTTCACAGAGGAGAGAAGGCGGAGCAGCTTATGAGCCGAACCAGAACTCACGAATGTGTCGTTTTCACATAAAGAAATATGAAATGAAACGCTTTCATTGGTTGAACTGGGATGTGAGAACAAATGTAAACAGCTTTTTATGGAAACTGATGGAAATGTGAGGCCCAGAACCAGAACCAGAACCACAGTGTTTACCTGCTGCCTTCAGAACCACCTGGACCACAAACTCCGCCCAGGTGACCCCATCAGATCAGACATCAGTAATCGCTCCCTGCAGCACGGATCAAGCTGAAAGCTGGACCGGTACCAGGCAGAACCGGGCCTGACGGATCGGTGGGTTCAGGACTGATGAACACTTTTTCTGACTAACTTCCCGTATTCAGACAGCAGGGGGTGCTATAGACTCACCGCATGCTGATTATGGGTCATTAAAGCCAATCAGCTTCACTCTGAGACAAAAAGGGTTCAAATCAATATCCACCAGAACCAGAACCAGAACCATGTATGTCTGAGCAGAAGTTCTGCTTCATTCAGCTTCAATTCTGGTGAAAAACAGTCCGTATGTGTGTGTGTGTGTGTGTGTGTGGAGGAGGAAGAGGAGGAAAATGAAGAGGCTGCTTGTCTCTGAGTGTTTGAGTGATTTTATTGACGGTGAATCAGGGACAGCAGCTGGTGTCCTCCTCTCTCCTCCTCCATTATCGTCCTGCTTTCATCTCCACCTGAAGAGGAGGAAGAGGAGCGGGAGGAAGAGGAGGGGGGCATCAGGCCAGGATCTGGTTCTGAAGGAGAACCAGGACTCTGACGTCCCAAACCATCATTTTTAATGCAGAAAGGATCGCTCTCAGTGCTGTACAGTTAGCAGAACATTTACAGACGCCAATAAAATAAATATCATAGGAAAAATACAATAAAAAGCTTTGATTAAAGCAACAACAAGAAGGTTTAATATTACGGAGAAAGAAGTCCTACAGATCAGACCAAGCAGGGAACACACTTAAGCACAAAAAGTAAAAGTTTAACAGCTTTTATAGATAAGCAGCGTGTGTTTTTCAATGGTTCTAAATCACATAACCTGGTTTTAAAGCGAGGTGGTTTTGTCCCGGTTCTGTTCTCTGTCTTCACTGATGACGTTACGTGGAGCAGGAAGGGAAGGAGTCTTTTAACATACGCTGATGATAAGGTCCTGGTGGCTCATACTAACAGGACGATTTAGTGTTTAATGAAAACTAGCTAGAATAAAAAGTGTGAAAGCTGGAACTATTGCTCAGCTTGTCTTTTCTGTGGGGACACAGATGGACGCTCGTCTGTCCTTCCAAATCCACTCAGATACGATCTATAATAAAACACTCTGGAAGCAAATATTTTAATCATGGTTCACCCATGGTTATGACTTTTAATATCACATCCTGGTACGACTTTCCTACCACTAACCAGACACAAATCATACATCAATAATCAGTTTGCTATAAACTCCACTGTTGCATCTATCTGAGCGATCAGGAAAGTCTGCATAATCCCAGAGGATCCCATCATCCCGTTCATCGTCCCATCAGGCAGGAGATGCTGTCCTTCTATTAAAAATCATTTATTCCATCTGCATTCACAGACATGCAAGGATTTCATAAACCGTCAGTGTGTTAGACTTTAGTCTGTATGTGTGTAGAGATGATGTGGAAGAAACATTTCTAGAACCTTTAGGGTCAGAAAAATAACATTTTTTATTCTTTTCTATTTAAAAAAAGGAATTTATGTAATTATTTTACCCATGATTCCACTAACATCCCAGCCGTAGTCTGATCAGGACGTTCTCTCTGTGATTGGTTAGACAGAACTACTGCAGACATCATCATGGTTCATGTTTGGACCAATAGGACTAAGGCGCTGTCCACAGGTAGCCGGTATCTCACAAAACGGTTCTACGGTTTAGCCTGTCATCCACAACCTAACCGGAGGTTTTCCTCACCAAAAACAAATCTTTTTAAGAGCCAAAGTGGAGATTTGTGTTTTCTCCGTTTTCAGTGTCAGCGTGTGGACGGCCGAAAACAGAGTTTTAATAACAGTAACATCTCTGTCCGCGATAAAAATGCTCCAACATCACATGTATGACCAGAGTTTACTCGTTAAAACCGCGTTTATACCCTCAGAGCTGTTGGTATCATCCATTGTTAAAGTGCGTTTTATAAGCTGTATCACTGCTGCGTGCTGAAGAAAGAGTGTTACTCCGCTCCTCTACTGCCCCCTATTGGTTTACCGCGTCTATGAATGCTGAAAAACGCATTTATCCGGTTATGTGTGGATGGAGATTTTTCTTTCAAGGAGCAGAGGAAAATCTTTTAGTTCAGCTTCTACAGGCTCTATTTCTACAACCTACACAGACTACAGCTGGGATGGAGGACGGCTGCTACGTCACTGAACTCACTGGTTGGTGTAAATTGGATTAAAATCCTGTAAAACACCCTGATGACACCAACAAATCCACTCTGAGACGCTCTGAACTCCCACAGGAATAGAGCTAGTGATTGATAACCAACCATTGGTGAAACTATAATTCCTTATTCAGAGGCTGACCTTTGGCTGCCCCATTAACTCCCATTATATGGATAAACGCTGAAGGTATGAATGATAGAAATAAGGTGGAGGTGGAAAAATGGTCCTGGTCCTTTAAGGTTGTCCAGGAAATGTTGGAAATGTTCTGTTTTCCTGCTGCAGGGTTTGGGAGGACGTTTAAGGGACGCCTGGAGAAACTGTTCCTCAATACTTTGACCCGTTCATGTCAGAACCATGAAGAACTTTTCCTGCTTCAGGTTCTGGACCTCAGAGTGAACTGTCCCCGATGTTCTTTGATGTTCATGTTGGGATGAAGGTTCTGCAGCAGATCCCAACGGTTCTGCTGACGTCTAAAGGCCGGTCCACACCGAACGGTTCTGCTAACGTCTAAAGGCCGGTCCACACCGAACAGTTCTGCTGACGTCTAAAGGCCGGTCCACACCGAGCGGTTCTGCTGACGTCTAAAGGCCGGTCCACACCGAACGGTTCTGCTAACGTCTAAAGGCCGGTCCACACCGAACAGTTCTGCTGACGTCTAAAGGCCGGTCCACACCGAACGGTTCTGCTAACGTCTAAAGGCCGGTCCACACCGAACAGTTCTGCTGACGTCTAAAGGCCGGTCCACACCGAGCGGTTCTGCT
This sequence comes from Apricaphanius iberus, assembly GCA_028564705.1. Taxonomy (NCBI): domain Eukaryota; kingdom Metazoa; phylum Chordata; class Actinopteri; order Cyprinodontiformes; family Aphaniidae; genus Apricaphanius; species Apricaphanius iberus. Next base: position 41,615 of record JAPXFQ010002326.1, read on the forward strand.
AACGTCTAAAGGCCGGTCCACACCGAACGGTTCTGCTGACGTCTAAAGGCCGGTCCACACCGAACGGTTCTGCTGACGTCTAAAGGCCGGTCCACACCGAGCGGTTCTGCTGACGTCTAAAGGCCGGTCCACACCGAGCGGTGTCCAGCGAGTCCAGGAAATGAAAAAGTAGCATTTCTAACAGGAAGTAGGGACACTTCCTGTCTCTTCAGAGGAAGTAGGGCCACTTCCTGTCTCTTCAGAGGAAGTAGGGACACTTCCTGTCTCTTCAGAGGAAGTAGGGACACTTCCTGTCTCTTCAGCCTGGACAGGCTGGTCTTCTGTCCACAGAGGAAAATAATGTCCTCTTTTATTAAAACCAGTGGTTTAGTCGTTAAATCTTTGCCGTTTTGTTTCACTGAAAACAACCATATTAATTACATATTAAGGATAGTAATCTGTTTACTGCGTAATATAAAACATGATTTTCCAACATTGAGTTTTTCTGCATAGTGGAGCATTCTTATTGAGTTAAAGTATTTTTTTTACCTTATACTGAAATAAATTAATGTAAATATTACGTTAATTTACTCAGACAAGTTTAGAGTTTCTTGGAGCTTTGCTGCCAGTAATAAAGAATAATCTGTAAATGTTTTTATATAGCGCTTTATTGAGGCCCTACGTTCACACACTGGTGATGGAGAGCTACGTTGTTGCACTGACACTAACACCACCCTCTGACCTCCACCTGTGGGCAACGGGTGAAGCGTCTCACCCACGATATTCTCCCTGTGAGGCCAGAACGTCTCAGAGATGCTAAGCTATTAGCTTCTGGGTGTTTTTCAGGCTGTTAATGTAACTGATTCCATCTTCCACTATCAGCCGTCCTCCATTCCAGCTGTTGTCTGTGTAGGTTGTAGAAATAGAGCCTGTAGAAGCTGAACTTTGTCCTATTGGTCCAAACATGGAACATGATGATGTCTGCAGTAGTTCTGTCTAAGCGACCGCCGTAGAGCAAAGAAAGTCCTGATCAGATACAGCTGGGATGTTAGTGTAGATGGATTATAGCCTCTAAATCATCCTGGATCAGAAATAAGAAACATTTATGAGACGTTCTGAAGTCACATCATGAATTATTAATAAGTAAACCTGGTTAAATGAAGGAGTTATGGGGCAGATAATTCCGTATTATAGCCCTGATTGGCTCCCATTATACATCAGATATTAATTTCTCCTGGGTGAGTAAATGAATGTAATAAACAATGAAATAAATGTTCTAAAATTGTGTATATATGGTGTTTTTTAATTCCTCATTCAGTGACAAACATCGTTGCCGTTATAGAAATGATAGGAGGTAAAATAATGTCGCCTTTACTTTGATGAGTAACTGAATTAGTTTATGGAGAAAGTCCTTTGTAGCAACAAGTATCCATATTTTATAATGTGCAGCGGCGCAGAGAGCGGATCTTCTTCAGCTTTCATCTCCTCCACAGCAGCAGCTGCTGCCTCCTCGTCCTCCTGATGGCCTCTTGTTTTAGTCTCAGAGCTACAGGCCACCTGCTCCACCTCCTCCACCTCCTCCTGCTCCACCTCCAGACCCGTCCAGCATCAGCAGAACCTCTCCCTGCAGACTGACACCCGTCTGCTCCCGCTGCAGTGCATGATGGGAGAAAGTGACAGCTCGGCACTCTGAGTGTTTACAGGCAACAGGACGGGGACAGGTGAGCGTCCAGGTGTGTCCCGGCCCGGCCCAGTTACCTGTTTGGATCAAACACTCGCCTCTTGTTGTGGTTCTGACGCCTCATTAACTCCAGGAACACGGCGGGCCCACGTCTGGGTCACCAGAACCAGAACCCAGCAGCTGGAGCTCAAACACAAGCTCAAGCAGGTACCGGTTCTGTTCCCACTGGACCTGTGTTCTTTGGTGTTTAGGGTCCTCACTGCAGCCGGTTCTGATCCGATACCAGAACCAAGCTGTTGCCGTCATGTGACCACAGGTGGCGCCGGCGGCATAGCTGACATTCCTGATCCGGGTCAGCAACGATGGGGAGGAAACAGCATCCATCATGTGCTGTCAGGTCCAACACCTGAAGTCTGGATCAGAACCCAGGAGGAGAGGTTCTGATCGGTCCGGTTGGAGGAAGCAGAACTCTGGGCCGTGGTTCTGATCCGCAGTGTTCTCTCAGCTCTGTTGAGTCCAGAAGGATTGTTTCAGAGTTCTGGGACAGAACCCGGTCCCTGCAGACATGTTCTGACCCGGTTCGCAGACAGCTCTGGTTCTGACTCAGCGCTGTAACCTGGCCGTGACCTCGGCTCTGTGTGACTAACTCTGGAACGGTTCTGGTTCAGCGGCCCGACTTCCAGATTATCTCTCTGTTTCGGGTCGGGTCGGGACTTGTTCCAAAGATAAACCTCAACGTAAACCGACTTCATTCTTCAGCACTCAACCAGAACCGCTTCCTGTTCTGTCCCAGCAGCAGCTGCTCTGGGCCGGGGAACCTCACAGGGTTCTGGTTCTGGTTCTGGTACTGGGTCTGGTTCTAGTTCTGGGTCTGGTTCTGGTTCTGATGTAGGAAGCAGAGCAGCTCCTGCTATGAATATGAATAACTTTATCGTTGTAAAACGGATTTGGAACAAATCCATCTGTGCAAAGATGAAAAACATTTTTATAAAATAATTTTTTTTATAAAGCTCCACCTCCTGCTGTATGATTCTCTGACTTTGGTTCTGTAATATAATAATAATAATAATAACAATGATTTAAAGTAAATAACAAAATAGATTTAAAAACAAATAAAAATAGAAGGATTGATGCTCCAGAAATGTTATTTTTAAATATATTTTTATATAAGTTTTATATTTTTCTAAAGAGCAGAGGTCAGCCATTTACCAAAATTACCATTTCAGTGAAATAAATATAAATATACGGAAACCAGAATTTATTTTTTCTGATTATATTATTATTTCCCTTTTTTTCTTTAAAACATATGTTTTAAAGAAAAAGTAAATTATGTATGAAATAGCACGATGTAATCATCTCCCTCAGACTTATTAATCATATTAATCCCTCTTTTATAATAATTGTTCAGTTAAACTTTCTACGCAAAGAGGAAGTGACATCACTGCAGAGGTAAATATCAGCATACTGTCAGACTTATATTTGATTGCTTTTATTATAAACTGATATCAACTTTCATCCCTGTTACAGGCAAAAACGATATTCATAAATATGTTTAAAAACTGTATGAATTTCTTGTTTTTCTTCTGCCAAATGCTGGCTAACAAAGTCCAACAATATTCTTTCTTTTCTTTTGAGATTTATATATTAAACAAGAGCTATTAAGTTATTAATCTCATTCTCATTTTTTAGAATTATTACTCTACCGTCTGATGCTACATTATTCTAAAACTTCTTATATTACGTGATATAATCTGTCAGTGCAGCGAGAAAATTCTCTAAATAAGATTAAAAATACGTTTTGGCTGGTGAGATAGATTCTGTAGGTAATGTGGATTTAACTTTATCTAAATATTGTAAACCAAAAACATGGCAAAATATCATATTTTTAATAATATCAAAGATTTTGATGCTGAGAAGAATAAATTTAGTTTCTCAGAGACTCTAAAGTGAAGCAGGTTTAGAAGCTGAGTCTCCTCTTCCTCCTCCTTTAGCTGCTTCTCGTTGGCTGCAGCTCACTGAAACCTTCAGAACGCACACATCATCTGGGGCTGACCTTTGACCTTACAGCTACGGTTAGCCAACGACAGCTGAAGTAAAAGTTCTGTGGTGGAAACAGGGCTGAAACAGAAGGAGCCGTTTCTATCAGCTCTACTGACTCCAGTTTTGGATCATGGTGCCGTGGTTTGTGCCGCCGCTCTCTGGCCGTCTCGCCGCTCGCCGGCCCGTCTCGCCGCTCTCTGGCCCGTCTGACCCGTCTCGCCGCTCCCTGGCCCGTCTCGCCGGCCCGTCTCGCCGCTCCCTGGCCCGTCTCGCCGGCCTTTTGCCCGTCTCGCCGCCCCCTCTCGCCGCCTTTTGCCGTCTCGCCCCCGGCCCGTCTCGCCTGCCTTTGCCCTCCTCCCTGGCCCTCCGCCCCCCCGCCTCCTCTCGCCGCCCGTCCGCCTCCCGGCCGTCCCTGCCCGTCCGCTTGCCCGTCTCGCCGCTCCCTGGCCCGTCTCGCCGCTCCCGGCCGTCTCGCCGCTCCCGGCCCGTCTCGCCGCCTTTTGCCCGTCTCGCCGCTGCCCGTCTCGCCGCTCCCTGGCCCGTCTCGCGCTCCTGCCCGTCTCGCCGCTCCCCGGCCCGTCTCGCCCGCCTTTTGCCCGTCTCGCCGGCCTTTTGCCCGTCTCGCCGCTCCCTGGCCCGTCTCGCTGCTCCCTGGCCCGTCTCGCCGCTCTCTGGCCCGTCTCGCCTGCCTTTTGCCCGTCTCGCCGCTCCCTGGCCCGTCTCGCCGCTCTCTGGCCCGTCTCGCCGCTCTCTGACCCGTCTCGCTGCTCCCTGGCCCGTCTCGCCTGCCTTTTGCCCGCCCCCCTCTCGCCGCCCGTCTCGCCTCCCTGCCCGCTCGCCGCCCCGGCGCTCGCCGCCTCTGGCCCACTCACTCTCGCCGCTCTCTCGCCGCCGCCCGTCTCGCCGCTCCGGCCCGTCTCGCCGCTCCCTGGCCCCCGCCGCCCCTGCCCTCTCCCCTCCCGGCCTCTCGCCGCTCCCGGCCGTCTCGCCGCTCTCTGCCCGTCTCGCCGCTTGACCCGTCTCGCTCCCCTGCCCGTCTCGCCCTGCCCGTCTCGCCCTCCCCGGCCCTCTCGCCTGCCTTGCCCGTCTCGCCGCTCCCTGGCCCGTCTCGCCGCTCCCTGGCCCGTCTCGCCGCTCTCCGGCCCGTCTCGCCGCTCCCTGGCCCGTCTCGCCGCTCCCTGGCCCGTCTCGCCGCTCTCTGGCCCGTCTCGCCGCTCCCTGGCCCGTCTCGCCGCTCCCTGGCCCGTCTCGCCGGCCTTTTGCCCGTCTCGCCGCTCTCTGTCTAGTTTACATTAGCGTCTGCAGCGTAGCGGCAAATCTCCTCCTTTCCTTCCAGCACTGGGTTGTTTTGAAGACACTTCAAAGCTACCAGCATGGTTTGCAGTTGCCGCGGTTGCTGCTGGCGGGAGGCCATGACCGCGCTCATGCCTACGTGATGTTTCTGCGAGTTCTGACAGTGTGACGATGTGGCGATAAGGAGGAGATAAAAACAGACGCTGAGGAGGGACAGATGAAGAGAGGAGATAGAGGATGAGCAGAGATCTGAAGGCAACAGGTACGACTGGTTTCACATAAACAGCCAGAGGTCAGAGGAGGCTTCCCAGCATGCACTGGGCTGCTTATACAGGCAGGCCAGAGATTCTTCATAAAAGTTCATTTTGAAATGAAACTGAAGGTTTTATTGAGCGTCTCAGACTCATGGAGGAGACAAACTGGTCTGTTAGTGATTCTCCGACGCTCCTAAAACAACGTTAGCGCAGAATTACTTCCTGACTCTGCAGGAATGTTCCACCGGTTACAACAATCTGAAACAGCCGCATGCCGCGTCTGCACCGATCCATGTCCAGCCTGATGGGATTGACAGGATCTAAATGAGTGAACGTTTTGTGTCAGACTAAATGATTTTAGTTCCTCTTTTGCTGCGCTGTCGTGTGGGGTCCCTCAGGGCTCTGTCCTCGGGCCTCGGGGACTTTGTTTGCAAGTTGTCCTTCAGCTGGCGTTTAACGCCTTCTACTTATCAGAAAGCAGAGCGTCCAGACTTTCCATGCAGTTCAACCCATAAAGGAGTTTCTCAGTCAGAAAGATTCCCTCCCACTTGGTGACGCATGGCGTCTGCTGTAGCCTTAGAAGCTGAAGCGAGGACATCATCGGAGGTTTATCATCATCCAGCTGCCAAATTCTTATCAGAGTTTTGAGTCAGAAAATGATTGTGATTTTCCAGCGAGCTGCAAACATCCTGCGGCCCGATGTTATCAGGGCAGAGCCGATAGAGATCAGAGCGCCACTGTCATGCTTCTTTAAGAAGACAGTACATTTCTGTGCGTTGTCCTGTTACGATAAGGCTTCTCACGATACCAACAACATCCAGGATGAACGCTTTGGAAGTAGGAAGCATCTGAGAACCCAGCATGACCTGCCAACCATCTCGGTTTGGTGATTTCTGCACAGCCGGCTGCTTATTAGTCCGCTTTGATCCATCCTATCAGCTCCTTCATCTCAGATTCTTTAGTTTCCTTTATTGGCTTTGAAGTTGATATGATTTCACTTCTCTTTGCAGCACCAGCTTGTTGATAGGGGCCACCTTCTATCATCCATCATTCCTCCACCATCCCTCTATCTTTAGCTTCACTTCAAGCTGCAAGAAGCTGTCAAACAAGTGGAATCGTTTCATTCCAGGTAAAATTCTGTAATTTCTCTAGTTTACTTAAAAAGCAGCAGCTCGGCGATGCCTAGAGAAACTGAACAGGTTCAAGTTGATCAACCTACATACGTCCCAGTTTAGTTCCTGTAAACGGAGGTTATGGAACCTTAAATGTTGCCTTGCAGAGAACGGCCGACAGATTTCATCACATCTGGATGTGGCTTTGTTCTCGGAGTTTCTTTTAGGGCGACTTCAGCGAGTTCTCCAACCTCAGCGCCGCTGACCTTTTTGCTTCGGTGCAATCCTGACTCTGATAACACTCATAAGTACACACAGTTTTGTTTATGTCATGCTTTTTAAACAGTGAAGAGTGAAGGCCAGTTCCAACCTGAAATCCACTTGGAAACTTGTTCACCAAAGAAGGTGTCATTCTGAGTCCCTGCTGCTGTCTGGCCCTTTTTGGTTTATATTTGCTTTACTGGGTATCTCCAACCCAAACACCCCAACACACCCAAAGCCTTTAAAGCCTTACATTCTATACACTGACATCCCAATTCAACCCTCTTAGCCTCCAAATACCTTTAACCCCCAACGCCCCATAACCCACCAAAAACACGGGGGGGGGGGGCCTTATCATAGGCAAACTGTTACAGACAACATGTAAAATAAAATCAAGTTAAATTGTATAATTTTCAAAGAATTAATTAATATAATGGTGGCATAATATGTATTTATTACCTATAAACCAGCAATAATTCTGTCCCTCACAGACCTGTTAGTTCTTCTTTAAGAAGCTCTTCTATCCTCAAATCTTTACCTGTATTAACTGATCCTGTTTTAACTCCCTCTCTGTATAAAAGTCACCTGTCCACAACATCAGACAGTCAGACTACAAACTCCACTATGGCCAAGACCAGAGAGCTGTCCAAGGACACCAGGGACAAGATTGTACACCTGCACAAGCCTGGGATGAGCCAGTCTAAAATAGGCAAGCAGCTTGGTGAGAAGAGATCAACTGTTGGAGCAATTATTAGAAAATGGAAATAAATACAAGATGAGTGATGATCTCCTTCTACCTGGGGCTCCATGCTGGATCTCACCTGGTGGGGAACACCTGATCTAGAGAACGGTGAGGAACCAGAGCTATACTGGGGGAACTGGTCAATGACCTGCAGAGAGCTGGGACCAAAGTAACAAAGGCTACCATCAGTAACAGCGCCAGACGTGTCCCCCTGCTTAAGCCAGGACATGTCCAGGCCCGTCTGAAGTTTGCTAGAGAGCATCTGGATGATCCAGGAGAGGATTGGGAGAACGTCATACGCTCAGATGGAACCAAAGCAGCATAGCTACTGTGAAGCATGGGGGTGGAAGCATCATGCTGTGGGACCAGGAAGAATGAATGGGGCCATGTATGGTGGCATCAGTGAGATCGTTGAAGATGAAACCTGGCATGATGATGATCCCAAACACATCGCCATGGTAACCAAGGAGGAGGGGCTTCCTAAGAAGCGTTTCAAGGTCCCTGATTGGCTGAGCCAGTCTGCAGATCTCAGCCCCATAGAAAGTCCCAAAACATGGAGGAATGGGCCAAAATAGCAGCAACAGTGGAAACCTGCTGGAGGCCTACAGGTGACCTTTAACCTCTGGGAGTGATAACAAAGTATGGAGATGAAGTTTTATTGACCAAATAATGATTTCCTGCACCACTATAAAAATGAATGTTTAAAAAATCATAAATGTGATTCCCTGGATGTTTTTTACGTTACATTCGGTCTCTCAGGATGAAGAAACTGACAGAAGTCTCTCTTCTTTCTGATTGGATGAACTTGACCAATCGGTGGCTGCCCCTGAAGCCTCTAGAGTTTTTGGACCGTCACAGTAGCTTTGTAGAAGCAGGGTACCGGTGCTGGAGCGGAGAATATGGACCAGAACCTCTAAAGGAACAAAGATTTCATCATAAAGCTCTCTGATTATTATTATTATTAGTGGTGCGACATTAAGAACATTATTAGAACCAGTCTGTTCTGATCTAGAGATATTTAATCCAGAACTTTTCAACGATCTATGTCACAAAGATCTGGGCTGTTTCCTTCACAACATGGAGCTAACTGCTTGATGCAGCATGAAGTTCAGCCCTGACCAGAACCACAGCCGGTTCTGGTCCAGTCAGGCATCAGGAAGCCCCGCCTCCAGACTCTACTTGTTGTTAATAACTCTGTCCTCACCCCACCCCCCCACCCCCAACCACCACCACCACCATGTAGCATCACAGTAAAAACATCCATTAGTGGCGATGGGGGGGCCGAGGCGTCTCCTGTCAGCACCGCGATTTATTCAGGAGGAGGAGGAGAAAGAGGAAGATGATCCGATAAGAAGACAGGATGAGGAGATCTTTGGAAAAAAGATCAGGATAATCTGCTATGGCTCACCTGGTTTACAGGTGACAGGCAGGTGAGGCGACGCCTGATTGGCTGCTCTGTAAAAACATACTTTATAGCAGGTCAAACGACGGCCAATCAGAGGGTGGCGTTTCTGTCTTTACATGAGACAAAGGATCCATCCAACCTTACATCCAACCATCCATCCATCCAACCATCCATCCATTAAACATCCATCCATCCATCCATCCTTACATCCATCCATCCTTACATCCAACCATCCATTCATCCATCTATCCATCCATCCAACCTTACATCCAACCATCCATCCATCCAACCATCCATCCATCCAACCATCCATCCATCCATCCATCCAACCATCCATCCATTAAACATCCATCCATTAAACATCCATCCTTACATCCATCCATCCTTACATTCATCCATCCATCCATTTATCCATCCATCAATCCATCCATCCATCCATCCATTCATCCATCCATTCATCCATCCATTTATCCATCCATTTATCCAGCCATCCATCCATCCATCCTGACATCCATCCATCCATCCATTCATCCATCCATTTATCCATCCATCCATCCATCCATTCATCCATCCATTTATCCATCCATTTATCCATCCATCCATTCATCCATCCATTTATCCATCCATCCATCCATTCATCCCGACATCCATCCATCCAACCAACCATTCATTCTTACATCCATCCTTACATCCATCCTTACATCCAACCATCCTGACATCCATCCATCCATCCATTCATCCATCCATCCATCCACATCCAAGTTAAAAAACACTAAAACCACTTCTTTTTGTCAGACAGTGTTTTACCCACATCAAAAATCAGATAGACTAAAAGTTAATCTGACAAAAGCAAACTATGAAAATCTCATTAAAATAAATACGACTCGGACCAAACAAGAAAATAGAGTAATTAGATGTGGTTTACTAAACATAAGATCCCTCTCCTCAAAGACATTATTAGTAAATGACTTGATATATGATAATAAAATTGATTTATTTTGCCTATCAGAAACCTGGATGCAGCAGGAGGATTTTGTAATTATAAATGAATCAACTCCTACCAATTATCAACATTTTTACATCCCTAGAAGTACTGGGCGAGGAGGAGGAGTTGCGACCATATTTCATTCAGATTTGCAAATTCGTCCTAGACCAATTATTAACTACAGCTCTTTTGAACATCTAATCCTTAGTTTTCTTCATCCAACCTGCAAATATTAACAACACTTTTTGTGTTTTTTTGTATCGTCCACCAAGCCTCAACTCTAGATTCTTGGACCAGATCTCAGATTTTTTATCTGATTTAGTTTTAAACACTGATCAGGTAATTATAATAGGGGATTTTAATATTCACGTGGACACTGAAAGTGATAGCTTAACTGCAGCCTTTAATATTATTTTAGACTCAATTGGCTTTACTCAGAAAGTGAAGGGACCCACACACTCTGGTCGGCACACTTTAGACATTGTACTGACATCCGGCATTGAGTGTGATGAACTAATAGTCCTCCCATATAACCCAGTCCTATCCGACCATTTTTTGATAACCTTTGAATTTACTTTAATCAACGTTCCAAAATCTGAAAGAACATTTCATTACAGTAGAACTTTATCAGATAATGCTGTAACAAGTTTTAAAGAATCTGTTCCATTCTTGCTTCCCTATGTGTCTCAGAATACCACAGTGGATGGCAGTAATTCCAACTCTAACCCTTCAGAAATTGATGGTCTGGCTCAAAGTATTACTTCCTCACTGCGTTTGGCACTAGACAGTGTAGCCCCCTTAAAAAAGAAGGTAATCAGCCATAGGAGGCTGGCTCCCTGGTTTAGTGCAGAGTTGTGTACTTTAAAGCAGAATACTAGGAAACTGGAGAGAAAATGGCGCTCTAATTAAAAACCATCCTACTTTTCTTTTCAGGACAGTTGCTAAACTTGATTTAGCTAACTACAGACCTATATCTAACTTTTCTTATCCAAAATTCTTGATAAAATAGTTGGTAATCAAGTATGTGAGCATCTAAACAGCAACAACCTGTTTGAGGAATTTCAGTCTGGTTGTAGTGCTGATCATAGCACCATCCATCCATCTGTACCTGACTTCAGAAACCTTCCAGATATTTTACTTCATCATATTTCTGCTGCAAATCCAGAACCTGGACCAGAACCAAGATCAAACCAGACCCAAACCTGTTATGTTCGGTTGGTTCTGCCCGTCCGTTTTCATGTTTCAGTTCAGCAGTGAAGAGAAGGAGAACACATGAAAAAACCCAAGCAACTAGAGATGATGGATCGGAATCCCCAAAACCCGACCCAGAACCAGAACCGCCTTGCTTCCATGTTCACCTGTTCTGCTGGTCTGGTTCTGTTCCACTCTAAACTGAAGTTCTGTTGAGGATGAGGAATAAGAGGAGTACCAGCCGGGTTTTAAAGGTTCACTCTGAGGACAGCAGAGCCGGTTCTGTTCCGACACGTTCCTGTCAAAACAACATTTATTACTCACACCGTCTCTTTGATCGCCGGCCACAGCTTCCCCAGCCGGCTGCTCCGGGCCCACTGGGGTCCAACAGAACCAGACAGGTATGAGACGGAGCAACATCGGATCAGGTTCTAACGTCTGTCTGCATACCAGCTCTACTCCTTAGTGTTTGGTCCAGAACCACAACAACCAGAACACTGAGAAGATTTTGTTTAGGTGGATCCGAACTCCTACATAATCAGTAAAACCTGTTTCTGTGATGATTAGTAGAACCCAGCTGGTTCTGACTCTGTTCTCCGATAAAAGGAAACAAACGCTGATATTAAACAATCTTTTTATTCTTCATCAGCTGAAATGTGTGAAAGACGAACAGAACCTTCTCACCGTTCCTCACAAACTGAACCAGGGGAACTCATCTGGGTCGCGTGGTTCTGGGTTTGGTTCTTGCTGACATTCCGAACCAAACCAGAACCAGCCCTGACCAACAGATGGTTCCCTGCTGGTTCACATCCTTCTGTGGATCCACAGAACCGGCAGACCTTCACCGGACGGGATCTAAGGGTAGAACTCCCAGGTCCTGCTGGATCCCAGAGTACTGAAGGTTCTAATGAAATGTTCTGTGCTACAGGTCCATTCCTTCAGAACATCTCACGGTCAGAGAGATCCGTCTCTGGAGGAACCCTGGAGGTCTGTTCAGTAACAACGTCTGACGCGTCAGAAACGGCCTCAGAGGAGCTGAGGCGGGGAGGAGGACATGTGATGTACACAAAGCTGTTGATGGTGGCGTTTAACGAACCAGAACCCGTTCAGAACCCGTTCAGGTTCCTGTTTGGATCAGCCAGAGGGTGAGGATGATACAGGAGAAAAGTCACCGGAAACAACAACCGCTGCATATACTTGATAGAACGTGATGGTTACTCTATCAGAACCGACCCAGAGCAGAACCCCAGAACCAGAGCAGAACCGTGGGCCCATCAGACTGAAGCCACTTCCTGTTAGTCCTGTGGGTTCAGAGTTCCAGACGATTATTCATCTGCTCAGAGACGTTCCCAGAAGGTTTGGTGGTTTGGGTCAGAACCAGAACCCTTCAGCTCTCTCTGCAAGTGCAGGGTTCATAAGTTTCAGCCGCAGTGGCAGCAGAGAGGTGGTGTAGGAGTTTGTCCCGTAGCTGATGGGTTGCTAGTTTGAACCCCAGCAGGTTGTGTCGTCGTTGTGTCCGTGGGGAAGACACTTGACCCACGTTGGCTGCTGGTGTTCAGCAGCCTTGGTTCTGTCAGACTGTGGCAGCACCACCAGCGTGTGAACGTGTGCGTGGATGGATGAGTGATGGATGTAGTGTGAAGCGGTTGTGGTCCTCCGACTGAAGATGCGCCGCGGTGAGTCAGTAGTCGTCGTAGCGATACATGTTGGGGTAAGGATAGTGGTAGTCGTAGCCGTCCAGCCGCTCCGTCTTGGTCTGCAGAGGTTCGGGAGGAAACGAGAGGGACTTTATGACTCCTCCAGACTCCTCGGTCACCTTCACCTCGGTGGAGTACGAGGACGAGGAGGAGGCGTCTTCCAGCAGGGTGGAGCAGCCAGGCAGGCCTGGAGGCTTGGTAGGGGGGCAGGCCTGGTAGGACGGGAGGCCGGCTGAAGGTTTGGGACAAGACTGGTAGGGAGGCAGCGCCCCTGGAGGCTTTGGACAGGGTTGGTAGGACACCTGGAGAGGACATGAGACAAACACCCTCATATTTACCGTCACCACAAACATCAAGGTTTCTCTTTCAGACTCACAGTGTACAGTGATAACAGACGTCCATTTACTACTAACACTGGGGTTGAGTTAGGACATGTCCAACTGCTCATGTCCCCCACATCAGGACACTCAGGAATAAATACTGTGACCCTGGAAGAACTGATTCCTGCCTGAACATCTAGAGACCCTGGGAGAACGTCCTCCTCCTTTAAGACTTGGATTAAACCTTTACCTGATGATGATGAGGAATATTCTCCCAACCATAACTACACGCTCTCTCCCTGATGGCGCCACGGTTCTCTTCTTTGTTTCCTGAACCGCTAACAGAGCCACCGCTGCCATCCTCTCTGTGGGTTTACTCCTGGACCAGCGGGTTGTGCTCACACTGAGCCTGATTTCAGGTTCTGGTTCTGCTGAAGGTTCTCCTTTCCAATGTCACCACATTCTGGCTGAGGAGGGGGCATTGCTGCCAAGTCCATGGCTCTCATTTATCAGCCGCACTTAGGCACAGATCCGTGCGTAGGAACAATTCCACGCATTGCGTGTTATTTATCAATCTGTACTTGTGCGTAGAAATGTTACTAAATATAAGTACAGTTTTGATTGTTCGTACGAACAGCATCTAGTGGTAGACAGAGGAACTGCAACACTAAAACAGTTTGACAGAATATTTCTCTCAGCAGTTTATCGCCTCTACCAAGGAGCTACTGTTGCCGTCCGTCTGTCTTATTAGAAAATAACGTAAAAGTTATGGACGGATGGATTTAATTTTGTCTATCATCTGCTCCCCCCATTTATTAGTTTATTTGTAGCATCAGGCCCTTCAGCTTAATGGGATGCTGTCACACTTATAATTAAAAGGTTTGCAAACAGTGACACTAAATGTTCCTGCTTATCAGAGAAGCAGATTGTCCTTTTTTTATTGCGTACTGATGGCAGCACAAGCCGTGTCTCCAATTATTCGTGGCCACAAAAGAGTCAAATATGATGATCAGAGCACCCTCTGTATGAGATCTGATCCAGCTGTTTGCTGATGGACTTTTTATTGTATTTATTTTAATATGGAACCATTTTTTCCTTAATTTCCAACAGGAACATCTCCTCTGTCCCGAAAGCATTTACTGCCTCTGTTACGTTCTCCCAGTCAGAGTTATTTATTTTATTGGTTCCCCCTGAGCTGATAGAACCAAAAGGCAACGTTCAGTATTAACTTATTTAATTTGTTCAAAGGAAGTTGAGGAATTCCACAGAAATTAAAAACAACAAATTAAATATTGTCATATTGCAATATTTCTTTCTGTCTGCAGCAGAAATATAACAGCTGGGTGGATGGGGGTGGGGGGCAGATGAAGCAGAAACAATGCTGATAAAAGAGGGCAAAAAAATCGGTGCTGAAATTAATTTGTATTAACTATGACATTTTTACAAGTCTGTTAATCATGAATAATTTTTTTTTGCCCCACTTAAGCTTCACCTCGATCTCTGTGTGACTTTTATTCCTTTCTTTGCTTTCCTGCCCATTATTTTTGGACTTAATGCACATGACAGATGATGTGGTGTAAACCAATACGGTTAATTGAGGGCGTTTCTGTATGTAAATGACGGAGAACGGCCACAAGTGGGGGAACACAAATGTAGGACTTATCGACACATGGTTGCTGAGAAACATGCATACATGTGACCGCCGCACATTTCATAAATCTGACTTTGGACTGTTCTTGCAAATATTATAGATTTCATTCATAGGATAGAATATAGTTTCTACAAAACGTTTGATAACTGAGGGACCTGAACTTAATGGAATCAGCAGGGCTGAACAAGCGGTTAGAATCCTCATCTAAATCATACTGGACCAGATTAATTAGGTCAGACTGGACCGGACTCATTTAGGGTCAGACCGGACTGGATTCATTAGGTCATACTGGACCGGTATCATTAGCTCATACTGGACCGGATCCATTAGGTCAGACTGGACCGGATTCATTTAGGGTCATACTGGACCGGATCCATTAGGTCATACTGGACCGGATCCATTTAGGGTCATACTGGACCGGATTCATTAGGTCGTACTGGACCGGATTCATTAGGTCAGACTGGACCGGATCCATTAGGTCATACTGGACCGGATTCATTAGGTCAGACTGGACCGGATAAATTAGGTCATACTGGACCGGATCCATTAGGTCATACTGGACCGGATTCATTAGGTCAGACTGGACCGGATCCATTAGGTCAGACTGGACCGGATTCATTAGGTCATACTGGACCGGATTCATTAGTTCATACTGGACCGGATCCATTAGGTCAGACTGGACCGGATTCATTAGGTCATACTGGACCGGATTCATTAGGTCATACTGGACCGGATCCATTAGGTAATACTGGACCGGATCCATTAGGTCAGACTGGACCGGATTCATTAGGTCATACTGGACCGGATTCATTAGGTCATACTGGACCGGATCCATTAGGTAATACTGGACCGGATTCATTAGTTCATACTGGACCGGATCCTTTAGAATTACACTGGATTGGTTTCGCTGGATCTAGACTGTCCTGGACTTTGTCTCATTGACCTAATCTGTCCACATGGTTGGTCCTCTTGGTATGAATGGATTTTTTTCTGCATAATCATCTTCCTGGACCTGCTTGTCCTCTAACGTCTTTCTAGTTCAGTTGTTAGGAACGGTACCGAGTGAATAAACTGACCTAAAACTTGAGGAAGGTTTCCTCTCTGACCCCCAAGTGAACCCAGCTCACCTTGGTTGTCGTGGTGATGATGGTCTGTAGAGCAGCAGGTGACCCTGGAGGGTTACTAGGGTAACGACAGGGGTAGTCTGTGCTGTAGTAGTGGTGGTTGTCTCCATAGGGGGCGGAGCTCTTCAGAAGGTCTTTCCAGGCTGTTGGAGCCTTCGTCTGAGGGTCAAAGGAGGAGGATGAGGATGAAAGAGGGCCCGATGAGGATGAGGGTGTGGAGGAGGAACCCAAGACTGGTGTCACCCTACAAACAAACCAGGATCTGTGTTATACACACGGAACCAACAAAGATCCAAAGAATCAGGATATAAAGTAAACCTCTCCTGGTAGCAACAATCAGAACCATGTAGAAGCACCACAGACTATAGGTTCTGATGCTAATCACAGGTTCTGCCTCCTGAACATGAATCTGATCCAGGATCTGATTTAAACCTGCTGTCTAAAAACTACAAGTTTTGCTTTGACCCTGTTTACACCTTAAAACACAGCTGTAGACCAGACAGAGGTCCAAAGAACCAAACCCATCCCAGCATCTGAATTAGCCAGAATCTGTGTTTTACTTTGGGTTCAGCCTTTCTGGCAGAACCCGGTTTGGACCGGATGTGTGAGCCTGACCTGGGATCACAGAGGTCAGAGGTCACTGGATATGTGGAGGAGGGCAGGTATCCCTGGAAGTCGTAGCTAGGTCTGCCCATGTACAGTCTTGGATTGGCTGGTTTCTGAAGGGTGGGCGTGGCCTCTCCCAGTGGATTGTGGGGATTGTAGTAGGAGTCACTGCTTTGGAATGCTGGGTAATGCTGTGTGAAGTTTGGCTCAATGAATGAAATCCGTTCTGCTGGTTCCACACAGAGGAGGGCGGGGCCCAGGGCCTGAGATAGTAAACAACAACAAAGGGACAGTAAATAACAATAATACAATTTAATTCAGTTTAAAGTCATTTCAATACAATAATACAAACATTATTCCATGTTGTCTAATTATTTTACCAATAGGAAGCATATATATATTAAAGAGAATCGGTCACAGCACAGAACCCTGTGGTACTCCACCAGTAACATGAACAAACTGGAATCTGTTGGACAGATATGATTTAAACCAACCTAGTGCTGTTCCCTTTATCCCTACAACATGTTTGAGCCTTTCTAAGAGAATATTATGATCGACTGGATCAGAACCAGAACTAAGATCTAACAAGACCAGAACAGTCACAGATCCATTATCTGAGGCCATTAGAATATCATTAGTAACTTTTACCAGTACTGTTTCAGTGATATGATGATTAGCAACTATTTTCTCCAGAATTTTGGATAAGAAAGGAATGTTAGATATAGGTCTGTAGTTAGCGTGAAGTGAAGTTTGGCAACTGTTCTAAAAAAAGTTTTTATTTACCTCTATTAATGATGAGAAATATGCTGTTCTAGTTTGTTGAAGGGCGTTTTTATAAAGTAGTAACTATTTTTCCAGGTTAGAAAGGAATCATTTAAGTGTGTAGAGCGCCATTTTCTCTCCAGTTTCCTAGTATTCTGCACAGTATTCACTATCAGTGAATATTAAAATCCCCTACTATACTTACCTGATCAGTGTTTAAAACTAAATCATATAAAAAATCTGACATCTGGTCCAAGCATTGAGAGTAAGGGCCTGGTGGACGACACAAAACCACAAACAAAAGTGGTTTTAATGTTTTGACGCTTGGATGAGGAAAATTAAGGATTAGATGTTCTAAAGAGCTGTAGTTAATAACTGGTCTAGGGGGAATTTGTAAATCTGAATGAAAGATGGTTGCAACTCCTCCTCCTCGCCCAGAACTTCTAGGAATGTGAAAATATTGATAATTGGTAGGAGTTGATTCATTTATAATTATAAAATCCTCCTGCTGCGGCCAGGTTTCTGATATGCAAAATAAATCAATTTTATTATCACATATCAAGTCATTTACTAATAAAGTCTTTGAGGAGAGGGATCTTATGTTTAGTAAACCACATCTAATTACTCTATTTTCTTGTTTGGTCTGAGTCGTATTTATTTTAATGAGATTTTCATAGTTTTCTTTTATCAGGTTAACTTTTAGTCTATCTGATTTTGGCCGTGGGTAAAACACTGTCTCAATGGGGTATTGAGTGGGTAACAGTACAGAAGCTGCAGAGAGGTGGGTTAAACTACGACTCTGCTTCCTGGTCTGGACCCTGGTTTGTCAGTGTTTTAAAGGACTAATAAATCTATCCAGATTCCTAGAAACAAGAGCTGCTCCATCCAAAGTGGGATGGATGCCGTCTCTCCGGATTGGATAAAGCAAACAAACAGACAGTAAGTAACAGCAACAGACTCAGTCTCAGGTGAGGTTTAGGTCGTTTTAGGCCAACCTGGGTTTCAATCAGACGTCTCTTTGGGGTGAACGGAGGAGAACTGACTCGTCTCTTTACTGAACTTCTTCTGGCTTCAGTTTCAGACTTGGATTCTGGTCTTGGATGGTCATGAACCCCTTTAGCCTGAAAAAGCAGAACCACAATAAAATTAGAATGGATGGATGGATGTTTAATGTTGTAATGAAATGTTCTTTCATATTATGGAACGTTGAGTAAAGTAAATTCAAAGGTTATCAAAAAATGATCAGATAGGACTGGGTTATGTGGGAGGACTATTAGTTCATCACACTCAATGCCGTATGTCAGTACAATGTCTAAAGTGTGCCGACCAGAGTGTGTGGGTCCCTTCACTTTCTGAGTAAAGCCAATTGAGTCTAAGATAATATTAAAGGCTGCAGTTAAGCTATCACTTTCAGTGTCCACGTGAATATTAAAATCCCCTATTATAATTATCTGATCAGTGTTTAAAACTAAATCAGATAAAAATTCTGAGATCTGGTCCAAGAATTGAGAGTAAGGGCCTGGTGGACGATACAAAACCACAAACAAAAGTGGTTTTAATATGTTTTTAACCAAGGATTTGATGTTCAAAAGAACTGTAGCTAATATTTGGTAAATGCTAACGGTAAATGGACTGAACTTATATAGGGTTTTTCTAGTCTTACTGACCACTCAAAGCACTTTACATTGAAGCCACATTCACCCATTCACACTCACATTCATACACCGATAGCCAACATGGCTCGGTAGGACAATGTGGAATTATTATTAGGGCAAATTTGTAAATCTGAATGAAAGATGGTTGTAACTCCTCCTCCTCGCCCAGTACTTCTAGGAATGTGAAAATGTTGATAATTGGTAGGAGTTGACTCATTTATAATTACATAATCCTCCTGCTGCAGCCAGGTTTCTGATAGGAAAAATAGATACATTTTATTATCAAATATCAATTCATTAACTAATAAAGTCTTTGAGGAGAGGGATCTTATGTTTAGTAAACCACATCTAATTACTCTATTTCCTTGTTTGGTCAGAGTTGTATTTATTTTAATGAGATTTTCATAGTTTTCTTTTGTCAGGTTAACTTTTAGTCTATTTGATTTTGGCTGTGGGTAAAACACTGTCTGACAAAAAGAAGTGGTTTTAGTGTTTTTTAACTTGGATGTGGATGGTTGGATGGATGGATGGATGGATGGATAAATGGATGGATGAATGGATGGATGGATGGATGAATGGATGGATGGATGGATGTAAGGATGGATGGATAAATAGATGGATGGATAAATGGATGGATGGATGGATGGATACATGGATGGATGGATGGATGGATGTAAGGATGGATGGATGTAAGGATGGATGGATAAATGGATGGATGGATAAATGGATGGATGGATTGATGAATGGATGGATGTCAGGATGGTTGGATGTAAGGATGGATGGATGTAAGGATGGATGGATAAATGGATGGATGGATGGATGGATGGATGGATGGATGGATAAACGGATGGATGGATGGATGGATGAATGGATGGATGGATGGATGTAAGGATGGATGGATAAATGGATGGATGGATGGATGAATGGATGGATAAATGGATGGATGTACCTGGAAGAAGATGTTCTTGCCGTCGACCCTCCAGAAGTTGGTAACAGGATAACCGCTGTGTCCTCTGCAGGGCAGCAGCTCCAGAGAAGCGTTGCAGTTTGGACACATCTTCTCTGAAACACACAAACTGCGATGAGCCGGGTCAGGGTTACAGAACCGGGTCAGGGTTACAGAACCGGGTCAGGGTTACAGGGACAGAACCGGGTCAGGGTTACAGGGAGAGAACCGTGTCGGGGTTACAAGGACAGAACCGGGTCGGGGTTACAAGGACATAACCGGGTCAGGGTTACAGGGACAGAACCGGGTCGGGGTTACAAGGACAGAACCGGGTCGGGGTTACAGGGACAGAACTGGGTCGGGGTTACAGAACCGGGTCAGGGTTACAGGGACAGAACCGGGTCGGGGTTACAGGGACAGAACCGGGTCGGGGTTACAGGGACAGAACCGGGTCAGGGTTACAAGGACAGAACCGGGTCAGGGTTACAGGGACAGAACCGGGTCGGAGTTACAGGGACAGAACCGGGTCAGGGTTACAAGGACAGAACCGGGTCAGGGTTACAGGGACAGAACCGGGTCGGGGTTACAGAACCGGGTCAGGGTTACAGGGACAGAACCGGGTCGGGTCTTACTCTGCTGCTTCTGTCGGGCCTTGTCGCAGATGGCGGGGCGGAGCTGCAGTCTGGATCCGTCGTTCAGGCTGCAGCCCCGCGAGCAGACGACTACGCCCAGACACGACTTCTTCAGGATCTGGCAGTTGTGGTTGTTGGTGTTCCTCATTGCCCAGCCGGACAGATGTCTCTGGGCGTTCTTATCATCGGCTGCAAGACACCAGAGTCCAGTCAGCTGATTGGCTGCTGTTAAAGCACCTATGTGATGTCATCAGGATGTAAAGTAAGGGAGGAAAGCATGGGGGGGGGCTCACCGCTGTAGATGTAGCGGACGTAGCCGTCTGTCCACTCCTGGAACGGGTCGAACTGCTTCAGGTCCTGATGGACAGACGGGGAGACAGGTTAGTTCAGGAGCAGATGGAGAACTGGGGTTCTGACCCGGATATGTCCCTTAGAACCCTTCTAGAACAGTTCTGGACCTTCTCTTCCTGTCCCAGAGACACTCAGAACACATCATTGTTAATGTTTCAGACAGAAACCAGAACCAAAAAGAGAACCAAAACAGCGAGAACAAAGTTCTGGTTCCCCTCTGAGCCTTATTCTGTTTAGAACCCTTCAGTTCTGTTCTGCTGCTTGCCTTTTGTTACAGTCTGGTTGCTTCTAAGCTCTTCTCAGCAGAACCCGGCTACCCGACCCAAATCCTGATCCGGTGTCCTGGTGGCTTCTAGAGGTTCTCTGACGCTAAGGTTCTGCAGAGGAACATCTGTTCTGCATGTTGGGTCTGAACACATCAGTTTAACAGAACCAGAACTCTGGCCTCCTGCAGCTCTGACCAGTAGAACCTCAGAAGATCCTGATGTTCCCCCGTCAACAGAGTTCGTCCGCAGGAGAACCGCACACCAAGGAGTCCGGTGGGTACCGTGAATGAGAACCAAAACATCAGAACCCCTCAACATCTACAGACTTCTGGAACGTCATCCAATTAGCTGCAGCTCAAACCTTAAGTTCCTACGGGTCTGACCTCATAGACAACCTGAGAACCAGATTAGAACCAGTTGAGAACCAGATTGAAACCAGTTGAGAACCAGATTAGAACCAGTTGAGAACCAGATTAGAACCAGTTGAGAACCAGATTAGAACCAGTTGAGAACCAGATTAGAACCAATTGAGAACCAGATTGGAACCAGTTGAGCACCAGATTAGAACCAGACTAGAACCAGTTGAGAACCAGATTAAAACCACAAACCACCATAGAACCAGTTGAGAACCAGATAGAACAGTTGAGAACAATTAAACCAATGAGAACCAGAACCAAACAAAAACCAAACCAAACCATGAGAACCAGATTGGAACCAGTTGAGAACCAGATTGAACCAGTTGAGAACCAGATTAGAACCAGTTGAGAACCAGATTAGAACCAGTTGAGAACCAGATTAGAACCAATTGAGAACCAGATTGGAACCAGTTGAGCACCAGATTAGAACCAGATTAGAACCAGACTAGAACCAGTTGAGAACCCGATTAAAACCAGTTGAGAACCAGATTGGAACCAGTTGAGAACCAGATTGGAACCAGTTGAGAACCAGATTAGAACCAGTTGAGAACCAGATTAGAACAAAACCAAAACATTGAGAACCAGATTAAAACCAGTTGAGAACCAGATTGAACCAGTTGAGAACCAGATTAGAACAAACCAGATGAACCATTGAGCCAGTGAACCATTAGAACCAGATGAACCATGAGAACGTGAGAACCAATGAACATGAGAACCAGGACCAATTAACCAGTTGAGAACCAGATTAGAACCAGTTGAGAACCAGATTAGAACCAGTTGAGAACCAGATTAGAACCAATTGAGAACCAGATTGGAACCAGTTGAGCACCAGATTAGAACCAGACTAGAACCAGTTGAGAACCAGATTAAAACCAGTTGAGAACCAGATTGGAACCAGTTGAGAACCAGATTAGAACCAGTTGAGAACCAGATTAGAACCAGTTGAGAACCAGATTAGAACCAGTTGAGAACCAGATTAGAACCAGTTGAGAACCAGATTAGAACCAATTGAGAACCAGATTAAAACCAGTTGAGAACCAGATTAGAACCAGTTGAGAACCAGATTAGAACCAGTTGAGAACCAGATTAGAACCAGTTGAGAACCAGATTAGAACCAGTTGAGAACCAGATTGGAACCAGTTGAGAACCAGATTAGAACCAGTTGAGAACCAGATTGGAACCAGTTGAGAACCAGATTAGAACCAGTTGAGACCAAAACAAACCAAAAACCAAGAACCAGTTGAGAACCAGATTAGAACCAGTTGAGAACCAGACTAGAACCAATTGAGAACCAGATTAGAACCAGTTGAGAACCAGATTAGAACCAGTTGAGAACCAGACTAGAACCAATTGAGAACCAGATTAAAACCAGTTGAGAACCAGATTAGAACCAGTTGAGAACCAGATTGGAACCAGTTGAGAACCAGATTAGAACCAGTTGAGAACCAGATTAGAACCAGTTGAGAACCAGATTAGAACCAGTTGAGAACCAGACTAGAACCAGTTGAGAACCAGACTAGAACCAGTTGAGAACCAGATTAGAACCAGTTGAGAACCAGATTAGAACCAGTTGAGAACCAGATTAGAACCAGTTGAGAACCAGACTAGAACCAATTGAGAACCAGATTAAAACCAGTTGAGAACCAGATTAGAACCAGCTCACAAACTGGATAAGGGGCTTGACTGAGAACATGACTGAGTACCTGATAAAAATTAGCCGAGAACCAACTGAGATCCATCTGAGAAAAAGTTTAGAACCTACTGAGAACCAGATGAGAACCAGCTCAGAACTTTCTGATTCCAGAACCTGCTCAATAATTTCTCATTAGGGAACCCATCAGAGAACCAATGGATAACACAGTGAGGACCAGCTGAGAATCTTTCTGAGAACTTCTTTAGGACCTCCTTAGTACCTACTGATAACCTAGCTAAGAACCTGCAGAGAACCAACTGATAACCCGCCTTGAATGATCTTAAAACCAGATGAGAACCAGGTAAGAACCAACTGAGGTTCTGCTGGGAATCGGGTGAGATTTGACTAAAAACCCTTTTAGAACATGCTGACAACCTGCTGAGAACCGATAGAGAACCACCTGGAGTGCGCCGAGAACAAGATGACAATGATCTCAAAACCGATTTAGCACCAGGTGAGAACCATCTTAGAACAGATTGAGAACTAAATGATGGGCAGCTGAGAACCAGTAGAGAACCATGTTAGAACCTGCTGTGAACAGACTAAAAACCAGGTGAGAACCGTCAGAGAACCAGCGGTGAACTTTCTGAGAATTTTTAGACTTGCTTAGGATTTCTGGCTGAGGATCTGCTGAGAAGCTGCTGAGTGTGATCCAACCAATCAGAGTCGTGGATCAGTGGATAGAAGTTCTGATTGGTTGCAGAATAAAAACAAACAAGGAACCAGTTTTTTCTGTTTGAGCAACAACACAGAACTGCTGAGTCGGCAGCAGAACACACGACCTTCAGGCGACCTTCATGGACCTCTGCCAGGCTTCAGCAGACCAACCAGAACACTGATCCAGCTGGAGCTCCTCTGGTTCCACCTCAGGAGGAAACTGGATCAGAACCAGAACCAGAACCAGAACGGTTGGAGTTTATTCAGATGGAAGCAGAACATTTCAGAACCAACGTTCTCCTGGAGACCAACGTCTCCCCAGCTGTTCATCAGAACCTTCAGGTCCACTTCAGAGTTCTGGAACCCTCATCAGGTCCAGATCATCTAGTGGAGAAGAGCTTCAGTACGGAACTCCTGATGGTCTCAGATTATGGACTGGTTCTGGTTCTGAATCCCCCCCAGTGTGTGACAATGAAGAGAACTTCTGTTCTATTATATCTTAGTTCTGGTTCTGATCCAGTCGATCATAATATTGTCTTAGAAAGGCTTGAACATGTTGTAGGGATCAAGGGAACAGCACCAGGCTGGTTTAAATCATATCTGTCCAACAGATTCCAGTTTGTTCATGTCAATGATAAATCATCTTCACACTCAAGGGTTACTTGTGGAGTACC
Organism: Apricaphanius iberus; assembly: GCA_028564705.1. Taxonomy (NCBI): domain Eukaryota; kingdom Metazoa; phylum Chordata; class Actinopteri; order Cyprinodontiformes; family Aphaniidae; genus Apricaphanius; species Apricaphanius iberus. The sequence goes on from JAPXFQ010002326.1 coordinate 66,008, forward strand.
ACAGGGTTCTGTGCTTGGACCGATTCTCTTTACTATATATATGCTTCCAATTGGTAAAATAATTAGACAACATGGAATAAATTTCCACAGTTATGCTGATGATACACAATTATATTTATCCATAAAACCTGATGAAACCAATCAGTTAGGTAGATTACAAGCATGAAGACATAAAAACCTGGATGACTCTGAATTTTCTACTTTTAAATTCAGACAGAAGTTTTTGTCTTTGGACCAGAACCTTGAAAAAGGAAACTGCTAAATCAATCACTTCATCTGGATGGCATTAATTTGGCCTCTGGTAATAATTTAAAGAACCTCGGTGTAATTTTTGACCAAGACATGACATTTAAATCTCATATTAAACAGGTTTCTAAGATTTCTTTGTTTCACCTCCAGAATATTGCTAAAATTAGAAACATCCTGTCCAGGAGTGATGCAGAGAAACTAGTCCATGCATTTGTTACTTCAAGGCTGGACTACTTTAATTCTTTACTATCAGGAAGTCCACAAAATGCAATCACAGTTTTTTTTTTCAATAATGTTGCAACTATTTTCAGAACCATGACGGTTTTTTTTCACAACTCTAGACACAAAAACTAACAACCAATGATCAAAATGCATATTTTTCTAAACTCTAATCCTTTTTTTAACTGCGTGGACACAAGCCTACGCTAACAAACCACCTCACTTTCACTTTCCATTACTAGTCCCTTTTTTAACTGTAATATCAGTATTTCTCCACTTCTACTGTTTTTTATCCTTTTATAACTGATATTATTTATTGTGCATTTCTTTTAATACCGTATATTATTAATGTTATATAGGAGCTGCTACCTAATCTAGTTGTGCTCAAACAGTGAAAATAAACTATTATTCTGTTCTACATAACGCCTAGATGATTTGTTCATTCAACAAAAATCACCTGTACAATATGACCCACCTTCACACAGCAGTAGCATTATTCACACATTACATTTAATGTCCTTTCATTTCCTTACAATAATCTAAATATCAACTGATATAACTTCTAAAATAATAACTTACTTCTGCATTACTCTAATTATATAGCTGTATGCAAACAATGTTAAATGTTTAAATCATGAAAGAAGATTCATTGTAACCAATTACCGTGGAGCATCAATATATTACTAATATTTAATCATATTGTATTTCATGGATAATTATTTTTGCTTTGATTCAAACAAACTTATATTGTGATTGTACTTTTGATTCCATATATTACAAACAATAACTCCATTGTGTAAATTCTGTTCAGATTATTTCTATAGCACCGATTCCCAACAGATCTCATCTCACGGCACAGGAAACATCATTTTAATATAATTATACAAACATTGCTATGTAAGGAATATGAATGTATTTACTGTACATTCAGTCCCCTAATGAAACCTGTCACAACAATATTTACTGATTGTTGGAACAATAACAGTGAAACTATATTTTATTGGGATCTACTATTCATATCTGCCTTTGGGTCATAAAAAGCATTTTTTCATCACTCTTTCATTCTCATGATTTGATTTTTCCTGATTATGTTTTATCTGTTTTAATCTACATTCTTTTGTATAAATTTGTTTCTTATGCCTACATTTCTCTTTGCATTTTGTTCTTTATTAATGGATTCTCGTGTTTTTATTTGTTTTTAAATGTTCTCACATAAGTTTAATTTTATGCTTCAGTTATTAAATGCATTTCTTTTAGTAATGATCTGTTTGAATTTTCATATCTTTATCATGTATTTGGTTTCTCTACCACTGAATCATGTAAAAACTGCCCTGTGTTTGTATTTCCCAGTAAATTGGTTTTTGAACCAATAATCGTGGCAGATTTCTTTAATAAATGAAATTCATAATACATCCTTTTACACATCAGACGGCGTGTGTCACACATCATCATCGTTTAGAGTTCTGTGAAAAATGCTGCAGCAAGAGTTCTGATGAATATTAACAAATAAATCACATTTCTACTGGCTCCCTGTTAAATACAGAATAGAGTTTATGATCCTCCTCATTAATAATCAGCTCAGAGATCTGATTGTTCCATATGTTCCTAACAGAACCTGCTGCTGAGCTGCTCCATGTTCTAGCAGAAATATTTCTTCATGTGTTCAGAGCTTCTAGGTGTTTATGTCACTTCTGCAGAAAAAATTATAATTATCATGTAAAATATTTACAGAGGGAAGATTTACGGTTAATGGTGAAAGAAAATCAAACTAAAATATCTACAGATGAGATTTCATATGAATCAGAGGACAGAGACGCTGCAGCCCGGTTCTACCAGCACGGTTCTACCAACAAGGTTCTACCAACAAGGTTCTACCAGCCCGGTTCTACCAGCCCGGTTCTACCAACAAGGTTCTACCAACAAGGTTCTACCAACAAGGTTCTACCAGCACGGTTCTACCAGCCTGGTTCTACCAGCCCGGTTCTACCAGCACGGTTCTACCAACAAGGTTCTACCAATAAGGTTCTACCAGCACGGTTCTACCAACAAGGTTCTACCAACAAGGTTCTACCAACAAGGTTCTACCAACAAGGTTCTACCAATAAGGTTCTACCAATAAGGTTCTACCAACAAGGTTCTACCAGCACGGTTCTACCAGCACGGTTCTACCAATAAGGTTCTACCAGCACGGTTCTACCAACAAGGTTCTACCAATAAGGTTCTACCAGCACGGTTCTACCAGCCTGGTTCTACCAGCCCGGTTCTACCAGCACGGTTCTACCAACAAGGTTCTACCAATAAGGTTCTACCAGCACGGTTCTACCAACAAGGTTCTACCAACAAGGTTCTACCAATAAGGTTCTACCAACAAGGTTCTACCAACAAGGTTCTACCAACAAGGTTCTACCAACAAGGTTCTACCAGCACGGTTCTACCAGCACGGTTCTACCAATAAGGTTCTACCAGCACGGTTCTACCAACAAGGTTCTACCAATAAGGTTCTACCAGCAAGGTTCTACCAGCCTGGTTCTACCAGCCTGGTTCTACCAGCACGGTTCTACCAACAAGGTTCTACCAACAAGGTTCTACCAGCACGGTTCTACCAACAAGGTTCTACCAACAAGGTTCTACCAACAAGGTTCTACCAACAAGGTTCTACCAATAAGGTTCTACCAATAAGGTTCTACCAACAAGGTTCTACCAGCACGGTTCTACCAGCACGGTTCTACCAATAAGGTTCTACCAGCACGGTTCTACCAACAAGGTTCTACCAACAAGGTTCTACCAACAAGGTTCTACCAACAAGGTTCTACCAGCCTGGTTCTACCAGCAAGGTTCTACCAATAAGGTTCTACCAGCACGGTTCTACCAGCAAGGTTCTACCAATAAGGTTCTACCAGCACGGTTCTACCAACAAGGTTCTACCAGCCTGGTTCTACCAACAAGGTTCTACCAGCAAGGTTCTACCAGCACGGTTCTACCAACAAGGTTCTACCAACAAGTTCTACCAGCAAGGTTCTACCAACAAGGTTCTACCAGCCTGGTTCTACCAACAAGGTTCTACCAACAAGGTTCTACCAGCCTGGTTCTACCAGCAAGGTTCTACCAACAAGGTTCTACCAGCCTGGTTCTACCAACAAGGTTCTACCAGCCTGGTTCTACCAACAAGGTTCTACCAACAAGGTTCTACCAACAAGGTTCTACCAACAAGGTTCTACCAGCCTGGTTCTACCAACAAGGTTCTACCAGCCTGGTTCTACCAACAAGGTTCTACTCTGTTCTCAGACGTTCCTGGATCTGAACATTAGATCATCTCTCAGTTATTGATCAGATACCTATATTCAGTTATCAGATATTGATCATGTCTCCAGCAGGTCTCTGCTGCTCGTCCAGGACGTCCCTCTGATGGACGGAGGACATGTCCAGGGTGTCCCCCATCCCCCAGGAGGCTCTTATACTGAAATGATTTCATACTTTCAATATCAGCAAATATATTGTTTACTGTAAATATCTACAGCTGCTTCTTAGATCATCCAAACTAAATAATAACCAGTTTCCATATGACTCGATTTATTAATGATGAACTAAATATAAAAATGTTGGGCTAATTTAATACATTTATGTTTCTATAAGGCACAAAAATGGAAATAAAGTTGTTCCTTATAGAAATATGAATGCATTAAATTAATCCAACATGTTTATATTTAGTTCCCTCAACAAAATTCATCATTAATAAATCGAGTCATATGGAAACTGGTTTTTATATTTGAGTGCAGATAGAATCTGATAAACGAATTCACTGATTTTATTATTTGATATTTTATTGTAATTACAAAACTGAAAATCAATTCCAAGATTATTTTAATCATGAAAACAAATTTAAAGTTATAGATAGATAGATAGATTTTCTGCTGATTTAAAACCAAACGAACTGGGTTCCGTTTTGGTTCTGGTTCTGGACTGAAAACTGGAGTCCATCCTGAGGCAGAACCAGGCGGATCGGATCAGTCAGACAAAGAACTGGATCCGGTTCTGTTCAGGTCCGCATAATTTCTTCTGAGCTCATAAAGTCACCGACATTATATTCCCAAATATGACATTTATACGATCGGCAAGAGAAAAATTACTATAGTCCGCTTTGTAAAAATAAGAATAAAAGCTACAAACGCTGGAATATTAATAATAATAATAATAATAATAATAATAATAATAATAATAATAATAATAATAATAATAATAATAATAATAATAATAATAATAATAATACATTATTTATTATAATAATAATAAATTACGTTCTGTCCGTTTTCAGATCAACCGCCCAATAAATCTGGATATAAAACCATAAACTGATTTATAATCCGTTGTTTTTATTTTTATTGTTGTTAATTATTGCTATTAATTTATATTCTGGTTCTGGTTCTGGTTCTGGTACCGTTGTCAGTCTGTGACTGCTGCTCTGCGTGTTTTATTTTTAAGTCAACATTTATTAAAAATACACTAACTTATACATTTATGGATGCGTTTTATTTTTCCTTTTGTTTCGTTTATTTCTTCTGGTTCTGTTCATAATTTCATCGGAACTTCTTTTAATGGACCTGAACCGGGCTTTTCCTTAATGGACTTCAGGTTCTGTGATGAATTGAGTGAGTAACGAGGCGGTTCTGGTAGAATCTGGACCAGAACCCGCTGCGGTGAATTCAACCTCATTAAAATAAACGATGAAAGAAAATAGTTTGAGTTGTTCATTAAATGAATTTAAATGTTAGAGTTTAAATTAGTGATGATCTGATCCGGTTCGGACGGAACCGAGCAGAACTTTACGTTCAGTCTCTGATCCCAAAAATAAAACAGTTTATTTTTCACAATAGTTTCTTTTAATTTTATAATAAAATGGAAAATGTTCTATTTAAATATCGAAACTAATATTTCTTCACAGTTGGTTCTGGTTCTGTGTTCCGGTTCGTCTCTTTGGATCATTGTCATAACAAACTCCAGTTTTGCATTTAAGATCGACCCTACTTCTAGTTTCTCCCTTTTTCTCCAGAAGCGAACCGAACCGAACCGAACCGGGGGTTCTTTCAGCAGCAGAAAGATTACCAGTTCAAACCAAAGTAGCTCCGCTTTCGCATCAATTAACTCGGTTCCGGTTCCGACCCAAATATTCAACTTTTTCTCGGTTTTATTAGAACATTTGTATTCAACAATAATAAAATCATTTTAATGCGGAGACCCGTCACTTATAGATTCCATCAGGCTGATGAATTCATCTTAATCCGCCTGCAGCTACTTTATTCATTTACTTATGGATTTATTTATTCATTTATTTATTTATTTATTCATTTATGGATTTATTTACGGATTTATTTATTTATGCACTTATTTTGGACATATTTGGTTTTTATCCTTTTTATGAATTCCTCTCTAACAGTTTGTTTCCCTCCGCTGCTCTTCAGTTTTGAATTTTTACGGGAGAAAATATTTTATTCAATTAAGCGGTTTATTTGATTAATTTTCGATTTTTAATTGTTTCATATTTTGTGATAAATGAGAATAATTTAATTAATTTCTCAACTTGTAGATTTATTGGTTCTAATTGTTCTAATTCTGACCGGAAAATATGTTAAGAGACATTTGATCTCCTGGATAATAAGAGGCTATTAATTATTATTATTATTATTATTATTATTATTATTATTATTATTATTATTATTATTATTATTATACAGGGTAAAATGATCCAGCAGCGGATCCGGGATCAAGTTCTGATCATTTAACGGGTTTAGAAGCGCATCTCTTGGTGAGAAGTTCTGGATGTTTTCTGATTCGGTTCTGGATGACTTCTGGGTCTGATCTGACTCGGTTCTGGACCGTTTCTAGTTCTGCTACGGGGCGGTTCGGCTCCGGTACCTGCGGTAGTTTGGGGTCGTTGATGTCCCAGCTCAGCTTCATCCCGACCGAACACACACAGTCCGCCTCGTCGCGCTGCTCCAACCGGGACATGCTCCCGGTACCGGTACCGGCTCTGCTCCTGCCTCTGGGTCAGATCCCCGTGCTGCTCCTGGTCCAGGTTCTGGTGCTTCTGCAGCCCGGTTCTGATTCGGATCCCCGTCCCAAACCCCCCTAGAATCCGCTCAGAGTGACCCGAAAACCAGCCGAACCGAACCGAACCGAAGCGGACCGTCTGAAGGTGGGATGAGGAAGGTGAAAGTCGGCGCGTGCAGCTCTGCGAGGCTTCAGGTAAGAATGAGAACAGGTGAGACCGGCAGCAGGAGGAGGGACGGAGGGGGAGGAGTCAGAGACAGACAGAGGTGGGTCAGAATCAGAACTTCACCAGAACCAGATAAATACAGCGGCTGGAAGACAACACCTGGGTCCTACCTGGGTTGGACCGGACCTCCACCTGGTAGCTGGGTCAGGTGAGTCCTCAGGTGTGTTTGTTGTGGAAACACGTGACTGTTTCTACCAAAACAAATAAACTCATTAGTCAACAAGTAGGAAAGCAGAGGTTCTGATCCATTTACACCTGCTGGTTCTGGACCGGTTCTCTCCTCAGCAGAGCTGAATACTAACTAGTTACATCTATTCCCATATGTTCCACTTTGTTCTCCTGGTAGTTCCTAGGATTTCTAAAAGTAGAATAGGAGGCAGATCTTTTAGTTATCAGGCTCCCCTCCTGTAGAACCAGCTCCCAGTTTTAGTTCATGAGGCAGATACTCTGTCTGTTTTTAAGACTAGGCTTAAAACCTTCCTTTTTGATAAAGCTTATAGTTAGAATGGCTTAGGTTATCCTGAGATATTTTTGTAGTTATGCTGCTATAAGCTTAGACTGTTGGAGGACAGACTGACCACTTTTCTTCTATCTGCTACTTTTCTCTCCTACTACTCTCCAGGTATATTTTTTTCTCCTGTTATTACGATTGTTAACACAGTTTTCTCTCAGTGTTTTTCTCCCCATAGAAGCTCCACACGGTCTGGTATCCTGCTCAGCTACAGCGCCCCCTGCTGGATGGGGAAAGTCGGTCCAGATGATGCTCAAAGTCACCGAGCATCCTCCATGCTGTCTCTTCTCTGTCTGCATCCGAAACCACTAAATTGGTAAGATGTCTTACGCCAAACCGGATGTGCGTCAGCGTCCGCCATGATAAGATGCATCTGAATTGGGCTTCCAGTTAGGAAGGCGTTGGGGAAAGTGGCCTGTATGCTAACTATCATAGCCACTTTAGCATAGGGACCTCTGATGCTAACTAACTGGCGATTAGGAGCTATGTGCCATCCCACAATCCCTTGCGCCACAAGAAGCCATCAATACAAGTCGCCCGGCCCACCTCACGTAAAATAACGAAAATGGCCGAAAGGAAAAAGACGCGCACATGTGTGTACAAAAACCTCTTCCGAAGGTTTATTTTGATATGCGTCATTGATCTACGTTTACGTTGCATAATTACGTCGGGTAGTAAGGCTGTTGGAAATGGGCGCATTGGCGAACGGCTCCCTAGACTACTAGCCATAGTGTTCTCACTGTTGACCCCATGAAAGGTTAAGGATTAGTTGCTAGTGTTAGCGCTTAGAGGCTAACATTCAGTGGTTTAGGATGCAGACCCCCAGACGGTCGTAGCAGATGACCGCTTGTACTGATCCAGGTTCTGGTTCTGGTTCTGATGGAGGTTTCTTCCTGTTAAAGGGGAGTTTTTCCTCTCCACTGTCGCTACATGCTTGCTCAGTATGAAGGATTACTGAGGAATTGCTGTGGTTGGAGTCTGCATGATCCGGGTACAACCTCACATCAATGACTCAGCACAATCTGCTGGGATTCCTTACATAGAAAACTTTTAACTGGTTATAATATTTGTATAATTGGATTGAGATGATTTTTGTTATGAATTGGTGTTTTAGAAATAAAAATGAATTGAATGTTAGTACTTTCCCTGCCGCGTACTTTGTACCTCTACTTCAGTAAAAGTATCAGGAAGTATTCTAACTTTGCTGGCTCCGCCCCCCAACGATGCAGTAGCCAGTTCTTAACCTGCAGGGGGCGCTGTGTTCTAACTGGTTTCTACCTGGTTTCTGTGTTCTAACTGTGTTCTTACTGGGTTCTGACTGTTCTAACTGGGTTATTACTGGGTTCTGACTGTTCTAACTGGGTTCTTACTGGGTTCTGACTGTTCTAACTGGGTTCTTACTGGGTTCTGACTGTTCTAACTGGGTTCTTACTGGGTTCTGACTGTTCTAACTGGGTTCTTACTGAGTTCTGACTGTTCTAACTGGGTTCTGACTGGGTTCTGACTGTTCTAACTGGGTTCTTACTGGGTTCTGACTGTTCTAACTGGGTTCTAACTGGGTTCTGACTGTGTTCTAACTGGGTTCTTACTGGGTTCTGACTGTTCTAACTGGGTTCTTACTGGGTTCTGACTGTTCTAACTGGGTTCTTACTGGGTTCTTACTGGGTTCTTACTGTTCTAACTGGGTTCTTACTGGGTTCTGACTGTTCTAACTGGGTTCTTACTGAGTTCTGACTGTTCTAACTGGGTTCTTACTGGGTTCTGACTGTTCTTACTGGGTTCTAACTGGGTTCTGACTGTGTTCTTACTGGGTTCTGACTGTTCTAACTGGGTTCTTACTGGGTTCTGACTGTTCTAACTGGGTTCTTACTGGGTTCTGACTGTTCTAACTGGGATCTGACTGTGTTCTAACTGGGTTCTTACTGGGTTCTGACTGTTCTAACTGGGTTCTTACTGGGTTCTGACTGTTCTAACTGGGTTCTTACTGGTTCTGATGTTCTAACTGGGTTTATTTTCTAACTGGGTCTACTGACCTGGGTTCTTACTGTTCTAACTGGTCTGGTTCTGACTGTTCTAACTGGGTTCTTACTGGGTTCTGACTGTTTAAACTGGGTTCTGACTGGGTTCTGACTGTTCTTACTGGGTTCTAACTGGGTTCTAACTGTTCTAACTGGGATCTGACTGTGTTCTTACTGAGTTCTGACTGTTCTAACTGGGTTCTGACTGGGTTCTGACTGTTCTACTGGGTCTCTGTTCTAACTGGGTTCTTACTGGGTTCTGACTGTTCTAACTGGGTTCTTACTGGGTTCTGACTGTTCTAACTGGGTTCTTACTGGGTTCTGACTGTTCTAACTGGGTTCTGACTGGGTTCTGACTGTTCTTACTGGGTTCTAACTGGGTTCTGACTGTTCTAACTGGGATCTGACTGTTCTAACTGGGTTCTTACTGGGTTCTGACTGTTCTTACTGGGTTCTAACTGGGTTCTGACTGTTCTAACTGGGTTCTTACTGGGTTCTGACTGTTCTAACTGGGTTCTTACTGGGTTCTGACTGTTCTAACTGGGTTCTGACTGGGTTCTGACTGTTCTTACTGGGTTCTAACTGGGTTCTGACTGTTCTAACTGGGATCTGACTGTGTTCTTACTGGGTTCTGACTGTTCTAACTGGGTTCTTACTGGGTTCTGACTGTTCTAACTGGGTTCTAACTGGGTTCTGACTGTTCTAACTGGGTTCTAACTGGGATCTGACTGTTCTAACTGGGTTCTTACTGGGTTCTGACTGTTCTAACTGGGTTCTTACTGGGTTCTTACTGTTCTAACTGGGTTCTTACTGGGTTCTGACTGTTCTAACTGGGTTCTTACTGGGTTCTGACTGGGTTCTGACTGTTCTTACTGGGTTCTAACTGGGTTCTGACTGTTCTAACTGGGATCTGACTGTGTTCTTACTGGGTTCTGACTGTTCTAACTGGGTTCTTACTGGGTTCTGACTGTTCTAACTGGGATCTGACTGTGTTCTAACTGGGTTCTTACTGGGTTCTGACTGTTCTAACTGTGTTCTTACTGGGTTCTGACTGTTCTAACTGGGTTCTTACTGGGTTCTTACTGTTCTAACTGGGTTCTTACTGGGTTCTGACTGTTCTAACTGGGTTCTTACTGGGTTCTGACTGGGTTCTGACTGTTCTTACTGGGTTCTAACTGGGTTCTGACTGTTCTAACTGGGATCTGACTGTTCTAACTAGGTTCTTACTGGGTTTTGACTGTTCTTACTGGGTTCTAACTGGGTCCTGACTGTTCTAACTGGGTTCTTACTGGGTTCTGACTGTTCTAACTGGGTTCTTACTGGGTTCTGACTGTTCAAACTGGGTTCTGACTGTTCAAACTGGGTTCTTACTGGGTTCTGACTGTTCTAACTGGGTTTTAACTGGGTCCTACTGTTCTAACTGGGTTATTACTGGGTTCTTACTGGGTTCTGACTGTTCTAACTGGGTTCTAACTGTTCTAACTGTGTTCTTACTGGGTTCTGACTGTTCTAACTGGGTCCTACTGTTCTAACTGGGTTATTACTGGGTTCTGACTGTTCTAACTGGGTTCTTATTGGTTCTGACTGTTCTACTGGGTTCTTATGAGTTCTGATGTTCTAACTGGGTTCTAACTGTTCTAACTGTGTTCTTACTGGGTTCTGACTGTTCTAACTGGGTCCTACTGTTCTAACTGGGTTATTACTGGGTTCTGACTGTTCTAACTGGGTTCTTATTGGGTTCTGACTGTTCTAACTGGGTTCTTACTGAGTTCTGACTGTTCTAACTGGGTTCTGACTGGGTTCTGACTGTTCTTACTGGGTTCTAACTGGGTTCTGACTGTTCTAACTGGGTTCTTACTGGGTTCTGACTGTTCTAACTGGGTTCTTACTGGGTTCTGACTGTTCTAACTGGGTTCTTACTGGGTTCTGACTGTTCTAACTGGGTCCTACTGTTCTAACTGGGTTCTAACTGGGTTCTGACTGTTCTAACTGGGTTCTGACTGTGTTCTTACTGGGTTCTGACTGTTCAAACTGGGTTCTTACTGGGTTCTGATTGTTCTAACTGGGTTTTAACTGGGTCCTACTGTTCTAACTGGGTTCTTACTGGGTTCTTACTGGGTTCTGACTGGGTTCTGACTGTTCTTACTGGGTTCTAACTGGGTTCTGACTGTTCTAACTGGGATCTGACTGTTCTAACTAGGTTCTTACTGGGTTCTGACTGTTCTTACTGGGTTCTAACTGGGTTCTGACTGTTCTAACTGGGATTTGACTGTTCTAACTGGGTTCTTACTGGGTTCTGACTGTTCTAACTGGGTTCTTACTGGGTTCTAACTGGGTTCTTACTGGGTTCTGACTGTTCTAACTGTTCTAACTGGGTTCTAACTGGGTTCTAACTGGTGTCTGTGTTCTAACTGTGTTCTAACTGTGTTCTTACTGGGTTCTGACTGTTCTAACTGGGTTCTTACTGGGTTCTGACTGTTCTAACTGGGTTCTTACTGGGTTCTGACTGTTCTAACTGGGTTCTTACTGGGTTCTGACTGTTCTAACTGGGTTCTTACTGGGTTCTGACTGTTCTAACTGGGTTCTTACTGGGTTCTGACTGTTCTAACTGGGATCTGACTGTTCTAACTGGGTTCTTACTGGGTTCTGACTGTTCTAACTGGGTTCTTACTGGGTTCTGACTGTTCTAACTGGGTTCTTACTGGGTTCTGACTGTTCTAACTGGGTTCTGACTGTTCTAACTGGGTTCTTACTGGGTTCTGACTGTTCTAACTGGGTTCTTACTGGGTTCTGACTGTTCTAACTGGGTTGACGTTCTAACTGGGTTCTTACTGGTTCTGACTGTTCTAACTGGGTTCTTACTGGGTTCTGACTGTTCTAACTGGTTCTGACTGTTCTAACTGGTTCTATACTGGGTTCTGACTGTTCTAACTGGGTTCTTACTGGGTTCTGACTGTTCTAACTGGGTTCTTACTGGGTTCTGACTGTTCTAACTGGTTCTTACTGGGTTCTGACTGTTCTAACTGGGTTCTTACTGGGTTCTGACTGTTCTAACTGGGATCTGACTGTTCTAACTGGGTTCTTACTGGGTTCTGACTGTTCTAACTGGGTTCTTACTGGGTTCTGACTGTTCTAACTGGGTTCTTACTGGGTTCTGACTGTTCTAACTGGGTTCTGACTGTTCTAACTGTGTTCTTACTGGGGTCTGACTGTTCTAACTGTGTTCTTACTGGGTTCTGACTGTTCTAACTGGGTTCCGACTGTTTTAACTGGGTTCTTACTGAGTTCTGACTGTTCTAACTGGGTTCTTACTGAGTTCAGACTGTTCTAACTGGGTTCCGACTGTTTTAACTGGGTTCTTACTGGGTTCTGACTGTTCTAACTGGGTTCTTACGGGGTCTGACTGTTCTAACTGGGTTCTTACTGGGTTCTGACCTACTGTTCTGACTGTTCTAACTGGGTCTACTGTTCTGGGTTCTAACTGGGTTCTGACTGTTCTAACTCTGGGTTCTAACTGTTCTAACTGGGTTCTAACTGGGTTCTGACTGTTCTAACTGGGTTCTTACTGGTTTCTTACTGGTTTCTGTGTTCTAACTGTGTTCTAACTGTGTTCTTACTGGGTTCTAACTGGGTTCTGACTGTTCTAACTGGTTTCTTACTGGGTTCTGACTGTTCTAACTGTTCTAACTGGGTTCTAACTGGGTTCTAACTGGGTTCTAACTGGTTTCTGTGTTCTAACTGTGTTCTAACTTTGTTCTTACTGGGTTCTAACTGGGTTCTGACTGTCCTAACTGGTTTCTTACTGGGTTCTGACCGTTCTAACTGGGTTCTGACTGTTCTAACTGTGTTCTTACTGGGTTCTGACTGTTCTAACTGGGTTCTGACTGTTCTAACTGGGATCTGACTGTTCTAACTGGGTTCTTACTGGGTTCTGACTGTTCTAACTGGGTTCTTACTGGGTTCTAACTGGGTTCTGACTGTTCTAACTGCTTTCTTACTGGGTTCTGACTGTTCTAACTGTTCTAACTGTTCTAACTGGGTTCTAACTGGGTTCTAACTGGTTTCTGTGTTCTAACTGTGTTCTAACTTTGTTCTTACTGGGTTCTAACTGGGTTCTGACTGTCCTAACTGGTTTCTTACTGGGTTCTGACTTCTAACTGGGTTCTGACTGTTCTAACTGGGTTCTAACTGGGTTCTGACTGTTCTAACTGGGTTCTTACTGGGTTCTGACTGTTCTAACTGGGTTCTGACTGTTCTAACTGGGTTCTTACTGGGTTCTGACTGTTCTAACTGGGTTCTTACTGGGTTCTGACTGTTCTAACTGGGTTCTCTGAGTTCTCTGCTGATCACTGGTTCTTACTGGGTCGACTGTTCTAACTGTGTTCTTACTGGTTCTGACTGTTCAACGGGTCCGACTGTTTTAACTGGGTTCTTACTGAGTTCTGACTGTTCTAACTGGGTTCTTACTGAGTTCAGACTGTTCTAACTGGGTTCCGACTGTTTTAACTGGGTTCTTACTGGGTTCTGACTGTTCTAACTGGGTTCTTATTGGGTTATGACTGTTCTAACTGGGTTCTTACTGGGTTCTGACTGTTCTAACTGGGTTCTTACTGGGTTCTGACTGTTCTAACTGGGTTCTTACTGGGTTCTGACTGTTCTAACTGGGATCTGACTGTTCTACGGGTTCTTACTGGGTTCTGACTGTTCTAACTGGGTTCTTACTGGGTTCTACTGTTCTAACTGGGTTCTTACTGGGTTCTGACTGTTCTAACTGGGTCTTACTGGTCTAACTGGGTTCTTACTGGGTTCTGACTGTTCTAACTGTGTTCTTACTGGGTTCTGACTGTTCTAACTGGGTTCTGACTGTTTTAACTGGGTTCTTACTGAGTTCTGACTGTTCTAACTGGGTTCTTACTGAGTTCAGACTGTTCTAACTGGGTTCCGACTGTTTTAACTGGGTTCTTACTGGGTTCTGACTGTTCTAACTGGGTTCTTACGGGGTCTGACTGTTCTAACTGGGTTCTTACTGGGTTCTGACTGTTCTAACTGGATTCTTACTGGGTTCTTACTGGGTTCTGACTGTTCTAACTGGGGTCTAACTGTTCTAACTGGGTTCTAACTGGGTTCTGACTGTTGTAACTGGGTTCTGACTGTTCTAACTGGGTTCTAACTGTTCTAACTGGGTTCTAACTGGGTTCTGACTGTTGTAACTGGGTTCTTACTGGTTTCTGTGTTCTAACTGTGTTCTAACTGTGTTCTTACTGGGTTCTAACTGGGTTCTGACTGTTGTAACTGGGTTCTAACTGGGTTCTGACTGTTCTAACTGGTTTCTTACTGGGTTCTGACTTTTCTAACTGGGTTCTAACTGGGTTCTAACTGGGTTTTTTCGTTTATACTTTATGGGGCCCATTTAGCTGGCATTCATATTACTTTTTTAATATGTTGACAAAGGTTCTGTGGACTTTGGGTTGGGTTCTCCACTCTGTGGTGCTGAGGTAACTGGTGGCAGGTATCCAGGTGTGGATGAGATTCACCCAGAGTAACAATCCAGAAGTCGTTCTCCATGGTATCTCCATACTCCTCCCACAGCAGAGTTTCTGCCTCAGCGACCATCAGAACCGCTCTCTGCTTGTTCTGTCGGTTCTTATCAGCTGCTTCCAGAATCCCACAGACAGAAAGACCCGATAGAACTCCTTCTTCAGCTTCACAGCATCTCCACCGCCGGTGTCCACCAGCGGCTTCAACAGGCACCGACCACCTTCCAGCCACAGCTACAGTCAGCCGCCTCAGCAATGGAGGAACAGCACATGGCAACTTGGACCAAAGAAATTACACGGGATGAAAAAATAGTTCCAAAAACCTGCTTCTATTGCAGTTCTAATTGTGTTCTATGAAGATGTTAATGATGAAGATTTAAACAGAAACAAATTATTCTGAGCTCGGAACCAAACAGAACTCATTCTAATGTATATATCTGTATCTATATATATATATATATATATATATATATATATCTATATATATATATATATATATATATATATATATATATATATATATATATATTATTATATATCTACATATTTCATCCTTCTACAGTAAATCTGTAAACAGAAACATGTGAACAGCTAAAACACGTTAATATCTGATGATGTGATCAGATTGATGCATCTCCAACAGATAGAAATACAGAGAAATAAAATAATTACAGCGATGCGTTCTTTCATTTCTTTGATTTTCTTTTATTGATATGTCTGTTTGTTATCCATAATCAGTATCTGAAGTTTCTCTAATCACAATCATGTTTTTGCTCATATTTTCTGTTATGACCCTGATCTGCTAATAAATGTTCTGTGGTTAATAATAATAATAATAATAATAATAACACACAAAGTCGCTGGAAAACTTTATTAATGAGCAGGACACGAACAGGACAGTTAACTCTGGTCTTCATGTATTCCTCCGCTGCCGGAACTACTTTCTCTCCTCTGCTGCGCGTCCCCGGGGCTAATAAGGTTAAATATGTGCAGGTGTGTGCGCGCTCCCGACACATTGATGAATACACGGAGGAGACAGGGACGCGCAATGGTGAGTCAGCAGTTTTCTGGTTATCATCATGATGATAATTCTGATAATTATGATAATAATGATAATTATGATAATAATGATGATCCATCGATGGGTTGAAGCTTCATGCTGCTTCATTTGCTCTACTGCGCATGCGCCTCTGTTTACTTGTAAAGTTTCTGGACAGAATAATCATACAGCAGGATTCATCCACATTAGTTATTAAACTGCTGCTGATGAATCTTTCCTTTATTCAGTCACTGAAAGCAAAACTAGTTTTAGTTTGTTTTTCAAACGGCTCAGAAAATCCTCATCAGTATGAAAGATCATCATCATCATCATCATCCACCCTGCAGCACAGACTGACTGAATGCAGAGTTATTGGTTATAATAATGCTAGTCTACAGAGGAGCAGATCTGTAGACTCCTGCAGTTCTGATCGTTCTGTGCAGAGAACAGATATAAACATAAATATATGTGTAAAAAGTGAGCGGGTTTCTGTACGACTACGGTTCCTCCTGAGGGACATATGCAGACCTATACATTACTAATGTACGTTATTTTTCTAATGTGTTCCTCCCATCATGGTCGCTGAGGCAGGTTTGCTACTGTCGTCAGTCTGGGCAGAATTCATAAACTATAATCATCATTATAACAAATATCTCACGTTGTAATGAGTCTACGTCATTTATTAATTCAATCTTTTAAGGTCGCATTAGTGAAATAAATGAACTTTTGCACCATATTCTGATAAGTTTCACCTGTTCATGCATGCAGCGTGTTGGACTTTATTTCTTAATAATAATAACGTTTTATTAAAGAGAAAGGAGTTGATCAGTTACCAGTTGATGCTGTAAAGAATGCTGCACCACTTAGTCCATGTGGAAGTTATACTGGGAGTACTGGTGGGCATTATTTCCGTACTGGTGAAAACTTCCATATCAGGTGTATAACAGTGGGCGGGATTACAGCTATTCTATGGCGCCATCAAGTGGAGAATACAAGTAAAACAGACACAGGGATTCAGCAGGATGAGAAAAGATGGAATTAATCTGCAGTCCTCCATTATATCTTCTGGGAGGCGGAAGGTATTTAAACACCTGCTGCCCCCCCCCACCCCCCACCCCCGTTCCCTCGCCTCTCGTCTAGAGAGCTGGGTCGGACTCTCTGGTACAGAACTCGACTGGTTCACATCCTACCTCAAGAACAGGAACTTCTTTGTATCAGTTAGCCAGTTCTCATCACAAAACACAGAAATAACATGTGGGGTCCCCCAGGGCTCCATCCTGGGGCCCCTCCTATTTAGCATCTATATGCTTCCGCTTAGCCAGATTATAACCGCCAACCATGTTAAATACCACAACTATGCTGACGACACTCAGCTTTATATCTCAGTGTCACCAGATGATGTTGAACCCATCCAAATCCTCAATAAATGCATTGAGCAAATTAACAGCTGGATGTCCCATAATTTCCTACAACTGAACAAAAACAAAACTGAAGTGCTTCTCTTTGGACCCAAAAAAGATCGATTAAATATCAGTAAACAGCTTCAGTTGGTCCAACTAGAAACTACTGACCAGGCCAGAAATCTAGGTGTAATAATGGACTCAGACCAGAACCTCCAGGGTCACATAAAGGCAATAACAAGGTCAGCTTTCTATCACCTGAGGAACATTTCTAGGATTAAAGGAATGATGACACAAGGAGACCTAGAAAAACTCATCCATGCATTTATCTCTAGCCGCCTTGATTACTGTAACAGTATCCTCACAGGTCTACCTAAAAAATCAATCAGACAGCTGCAGCTGATCCAGAACGCTGCTGCTCGTGTTCTCACTAGAACCAGGAAAGTAGAACACATCACCCCAGTTCTAAAGTCCTTACACTGGCTCCCTGTAGCTCAGAGAATAGACTTCAAAGTGCTTTTATTGGTATATAAATCATTGAATGGTTTAGCACCTGAGTACATTAGAGATCTGCTATCATGGTACAAACCATCCAGATCACTCAGGTCCTCCAGCTCTAATTTACTGATCGTCCCTAGAACCAGAACCAAACATGGAGAAGCAGCTTTCAGTTTCTATGCTCCTCATCTCTGGAACAAACTACCAGGAGAATGTAAAGCTGCAGAGACACTGAACTCTTTTAAGTCTAAAATTAAAACGTATCTATTTAAACTTGCTTATGAGTAACTGCTTTTTTTTTTTTTTTTTATTTTTGTAAACATTTGATCTTTATATTATTTTATTGTTGTCGTTTTAATTTCTATATTTTATTCTATCTTTTAGCTTTATTTTTAAGTGATTGTGTATTAATTACGTGGATTTGTTCCTTACAATATCTTTTCTTACTGATTGATTACTGTTAAACTTATATGCTTTGTAATCATGTGGTTTCATTATCACTGAATCATGTAAAGCACCTTGAATTACCTTGTGTTGAAAGTGTGCTATAGAAATAAAATTGCCTTGCCTTGCCTTGCCTTAACAGGAACATTTAACTATTAATAACGGTTTGTCTGAATCAGAGATGTGGCCGCCGTTAACCAACACTTATTAATGCCTCTACAGTATGCAGGATTATTAGGACCTTATGTCTGCATTATTAATCTTTGTGACAAAGTGATTAAACCAGATTAGACCAGACTAAACTGGTATAAATGGGTTAATCTGGTCTGTGGTTCAGGATTAAATCAGATTAGACCAGACTAAACTGGTATAAATGGGTTAATCTGGTTTTTGGTCCAGGATTAGACCATACTAAACTGGTATAAATGGGTTAATCTGGTCTGTGGTTCAGGATTAAATCAGATTAGACCAGACTAAATTGGTATAAATGGGTTAATCTGGTCTGTAATTCAAGATTAAATCAGATTAGACCAGACTAAATTGGTATAAATGGGTTAATCTGGTCTGTAATTCAAGATTAAACCAGATTAGACCAGAATAAACTGGTATAAATGGGTTAATCTGGTTTTTGGTTCAGGATTAGACCATACTAAACTGGTATAAATGGGTTAATCTGGTCTGTGGTTCAGGATTATACCAGATTAGACCAGACTAAATTTGTATAAATGGGTTAATATGGTCTGTAATTCAGGATTAAACCAGATTAGACCAGAATAAATTGGTATAAATGGGTTAATATTGTCTGTAATTCAGGATTAAGACAGATTAGACCAGACTAAACTGGTATAAATGGGTTAATCTGGTTTTTGGTTCAGGATTAGACCATACTAAACTGGTATAAA
Organism: Apricaphanius iberus; assembly: GCA_028564705.1. NCBI lineage: Eukaryota > Metazoa > Chordata > Actinopteri > Cyprinodontiformes > Aphaniidae > Apricaphanius > Apricaphanius iberus. The sequence continues at coordinate 85,096 of JAPXFQ010002326.1, forward strand.
TGGGTTTATCTGGTGTTTGGTTCAGGATTAAACCAGATTAGACCAGACTAAACTGGTATAAATGGGTTAATCTGGTCTGTAATTCAGGATTAAATCAGATTAGACCAGACTAAACTGGTATAAATGTGTTAATCTGTTTTTTGGTTCAGGATTAGACCATACTAAACTGGTATAAATGGGTTAATCTGGTTTTTGGTTCAGGATTAAACCAGATTAGACCATACTAAACTGGTATAAATGGGTTAATCTGGTTTTTGGTTCAGGATTAAACCAGATTAGACCATACTAAACTGGTATAATGGGTTAATATGGTCTGTGATTCAGGATTAAACCAGATTAGACCATACTAAACTGGTATAAATGGGTTAATCTGGTTTTTGGTTCAGGATTAGACCATACTAAACTGGTATAAATGGGTTAATCTGGTCTGTGGTTCAGGATTAAACCAGATTAGACCAGACTAAACTGGTATAAATGTGTTAATCTGTTTTTTGGTTCAGGATTAGACCATACTAAACTGGTATAAATGGGTTAATCTGGTTTTTGGTTCAGGATTAAACCAGATTAGACCATACTAAACTGGTATAAATGGGTTAATCTGGTTTTTGGTTCAGGATTAAACCAGATTAGACCATACTAAACTGGTATATTGGGTTAATATGGTCTGTGATTCAGGATTAAACCAGATTAGACCATACTAAACTGGTATAAATGGGTTAATCTGGTCTGTGGTTCAGGATTAAACCAGATTAGACCATACTAAACTGGTATAAATGGGTTAATCTGGTTTTTGGTTCAGGATTAGACCATACTAAACTGGTATAAATGGGTTAATCTGGTCTGTGGTTCAGGATTAAACCAGATTAGACCAGACTAAACTGGTATAAATGGGTTAATCTGGTCTGTGGTTCAGGATTAAACCAGATTAGACCATACTAAACTGGTATAAATGGGTTAATCTGGTCTGTGATTCAGTATTGAACTAGATTGGACTATACTAGAAACTCTGTCCGGTCTAAACGGGTTAATCTGGTTTCATCCTGGATTAAAAATGAATCTGTTTCTGTCTCAGTTTGAGCTTCAGATGGACGATTGTCTGCTTCATGGAGACTCGTCTCGACTCGTTTCTCTTCTTCACCAAGAAGGACTGAGCAGCTACACCCTCAGCAGGCTGCACCACCTTGTCACCAAGGTATCGACAGCGCACGGTGACATTCTGGGATGTTCATTGATGCAACATTGATGCAACTAAACTACTGTCAGTCTGGGATGAATAATAGCAGAGGGTGGGGCCAGTGGAAGGGGTGTGGCCTGCCATGTTGGGTGGAGCCTGTAGTAAGGGGTGTGGCCTGTCATGTTGGGTGGAGCCTGTAGTAAGGGGTGTGGCCTGTCATGTTGGGTGGAGCCTGTAGTAAGGGGTGTGGCCTGTAACGGATGGATCTTTTGGTGTTTCAGGAACTGAGCAGCAGCAGGTTCTGCAGGGTTCTGGTCGTGCTGAAGTCTTTATCGAGTCTGTCGGAGAACAAAGACGACCTGCAGACTCTAGTCAGTCTCGGCCTGACTTCTAAGGTGATCGGGATCAGCGATCTGATTGGTCAGCTGTCTTCTGGAATGCTCTTACCTGTTGGTTATTGTTTAGGTGCTGCTGTGGTTCGAAGCTGTCCACGACCTGCTGACCTCTGACCTCCAGAAAGGCGTCACCCCCCTACTGAACCTCACAGATGAGTTCTTCGACTACTTCCTGGTGAGTGGCCTGCTGGGTAGTGACGTTTGGTTCTGGTTATGTCGCATGCTGTACTCAGGTGAGCTCTTTCCCAGCAGCCAATCAGCCATCAGTGTTTCCGTCACCCTTCACAGCTGAAAAAGCTGGAAAAGTATTTAATAGTTTATATTTATTCATCTCATCATCAGAGAAAAGGGTGAAAACTTGATCCAGATGATTTTATTTGCGGCACCAGTCGTTCAACTGTTCCAGGATGTTCAGTGACATGAAGGAAGAACATGGATCCATGCTGGCTGGGTTCTACTGGGTTCTGCTAGGTTGTGTCCCAAACACGGCTGCATCCTTTAGCTGTCTGCTGTTATTGGTCAGCTTTATTCACACTGAGCATGTGCAGTAGTGAGCAATTGTCTGGGCCCTGTTAGATTCTGGTTACAGTGGGATAACCCCATGTTTCTACCTGTGACGCCCTCTGGTGGCCAGCGTCTGCATGCCTTCAATGATGTAACGATGGTTAAAACGCTCCTGAAACATCAACCATCAGTAATCGTAACCCTGGTTGCCAATAATGACGTAGAAAACCCGGACATGTAAAGTCCCGTCCGCCGTTCCACCTGTCATCACGATATTCGGATGTTGATGTTCTCTGGTTGGATCTTTGAGCTAAGCTAAGGTTCCATCCGCTTCACCTGGACCCGAGACAGCTGGTTCTGATGAGGACCTGACTGGGTTTGGATCATTGGCTTCTAGAACATCACATGGTTCACATCAAAGAAAAATAATCTAGGCACGAAGGAAAGGTTTAAGTGCCTGCTGTTCAAAAGCAAGTCAACTTTATTTGTTTGGTACACTTGGAGCAACGAGGCAATTCCAGTTGCTTCGGATGATTAGGAGATAACCATAAAACTAAAAACACAAGATCAGAAACAAAGAACGTTAAAATATATTCATATTTACAGAGGACGCTGTTGCAGTAATCATAAATGCATGGATGAGTTTTTCTAGCTCTCCTTGTGTCATCAGTCCTTTAATCCTAGAAATGTTCCTCAGCTGATAGAAAGCTGACCTTGTTATTGCCTTTATGTGACCCTGGAGGTTCTGGTCTGAGTCCATTATTTAACCTAGATCTCTGGCCTGGTTGCTAGTTTCTAGCTGGATTACCTAAAGCTGTTGCTGATTCCGGATCGTTCCTCTTTAGGTCCAACAATAATTACTGCAGTTTGTTTTTGGAGAAGGTTATGGAACATTCAGCTATTGATTTGCCCCACGCATTTATTTAGGGTCTGGATGGGATCAAAGTCACCTGGTGACATTTATAAAGTATAGCTGAGGATCATCTGCATATTTATGGTAACTAATCTAATTGGTGGTTATAATCTAGGTTAGTGGGAGCATGTAGATATTAAATAGAAGAGGCCCCAGGATGGAGCCCTGGGGGACCCCACATGTGATTTCTGTTGGTGCTGATGAAGTTTCTAATTAAAACAAAAAAAATCCTCTTCTTTAGGTAAGATTCAGACCAGACAAGAAAAGTGATTTTCTTCATTCTGAACCATCAGTTCTGCCTCAATGTGTTGCTTACCTGTTTACCTGGTAGCAGCAAGTTTAATATGATGTTCTTACAGGAAACTTTTGGTTCTTCTTTATAATATCTGCCACCAGCGTAGATATGGTTCCCTCTGCCTAACTGAATAAACTTTTCCGGTCCTGAATAAGAAAGAAAAGAAGTCCTGTTTGAGTTAGGCTACATCGTAAAAACCTCTGGTACCTTCAGACGACCAGAGTCCGTCTCTTGAAGAGTCTCTGCTGGTTCTGAGAGTTCAAAGCAACATGTTGGTGAGAGCTTTTCTACGTGAGCTGAAGTATCTCAGCAGATTCCAGCGTGTAGGGGTTCTGTGAATGTGGTGTGGACCCGGTGCAGGAGAACCATGTTTGAAGAGATGCTGTAGAAGGACAGGATCCCGGCATTCTGGTGCAGATACACTCCGACCCTAGAGGACGGAGGTTCTGACAGGACAATGCTGTTGCCATCATGGATGTATTTGCTGTTGGGACAATATAAGGCCCAGGACAACTTGTTATCTCCAAATCCACTGGTAGCTCCTGCTCTGACTATGTGGTTGTAGGAAACGACCACAGACACTATTCCACTCCACTCCACCTCCCAGTAACACCGTCCAGTTAAACTTTGCTTGCTCAGAACCTGAAACCGGTCTGAGAATCTCTCCGGATTACTTGGACAGAAAAGCCTTTTCTTAACTCGCGCCACTCTCATGTTCTGCCCAGACAGCACCAGCAATTTATGAGCCGTGGTTGAATCCAAGGTGATCTGGCATGCATGCTTTAAGAACTTGCTTCTCGTCTTTGGCTCTTCTGGTTGCAGATTTGGTAAAATCTTGAAATTGTCTAGTGATGGGTAACTTGGTGGTGGTGGGAATGTGCTCTTGCCTTGTCTCAGGTCTGGTGAAGTACCTTTGGGTTGATTTGGTGTTCGATATGCTTTTGGTGGAGGAACGTTGGACTCGGTCGGTGCTGAGTAAGCTGGTGGTTGGGAGGCCTTGGACTCACTTGATGACATGCAAGTTAATGGTGTTGATACAAAACTAGACTTTCTTGGTGTTTGGTAACCTGGTGGCGGTAAAACCGTTTTGTTTTCTGGTGTCTGCAACGTTTGTGATGGAACCTTGGAGTCCTTCTGCAGGTGATCTCCTGGAAGTGACGCTTGAGACTCATCCAGTGTTGGGTTTGTTGGCTTTAAAGTCTTGGACTCACTTGACGATATGTAAATCAGTGCTGTTGGTACAATACTCGACTTTGTTGGGTAAACCGGTGGATTTAAAGCCGCTGTGTCTTCTGGTCTTGGGTTTGATGGTGATGAAACCTGGGAGTCCTTCTGCAGGTGACCTCCTGGAAGTGATGCTTGAGACTCGTTTGGTGTTGGGTTGATTGGTTTAAGACTCTTAGACTCCTTTATAGATATGTAAATTGGTGCTGTTGGGATAACGCAGGACATGTTGGAGTAAATTTGGACATTGGACTCGAATGATTTCAGGCGTCTAGGTGGCATTGATTGAGTCTTGGACTCGGTTGGGGAAGCTGCTGATGTTGAAACCTTGGACCCCTCTGTCTTCAGGCGTGTAGGTGGGGTATCCATGGAGTGTGCTCTGGAGAGGATAGATTGTGGAGATGGTAAGCCCTCTGGCTGAGGTGGTGTTGGTGGATGATCTGCTTTTGTCATGGAGATCCTGGTCCATTCCTGATTCAAGGTGTCCTGCAGTTTCTGAATTAGCTCTGAGGCGGCAGACTTCACCTGATCAAAGTAGCTTGAAGAGGGAATGTTGATGGCAGAGTTTGTGGATGGGTCGAGTGATGTCAGCGAGGTGTACCTTCGTAGAAACTGGACGTGGTCTTCGGTGTGCGACAGTCTCTCCAGCTCTTCGTCGCTCCCGTTCAGCTCGGAGATCTCTTTCTGCACTCTCTGCTGAAGCTTTTTGACCTCGCCCACCTCTGTCTCCTGCTGGGATCTGACCTGCTGCTGAACATCGTAGCTCCTCCTCGCCAGGAGCTGCAGCAGCGTGTTGAACATTGTCTGGATGTTCTCCACGGTGTCGTCGGCAGAGCTGTTGATGGTGTCCCCCTCCTTCTGAAGCAGCTCCAGGTCCTTCTCTCGGTCCTGGAGTCTCTGTTGGATGCTCTGCCACGTTGGTCCGATCTCTTGCTGCCGTATGGCCCTCTCTGCTGCAGCAGAGACGGTGTCGTGGCCTTTGTGTTCATCCACGGAGCAGAGGTAGCAGATGGCCTGCTGGTCGCTGCGACAGAAAATCTCCTTCAACTTGCTGTGAAGGGTGCAGATGTTCTCCTGGATGTCTGCGGAAGCTGTGACCAGCTTATGGGTCTGAAAAGCTGGAGAGTCATAGTGAGGCTGGAGGTGGAGGTCACAGTAGGAGGCCAGACACTGCAGGCAGGATTTGGTAGCTTTCATCTTCCTCCCAGTGCAGAAATCACAGCCCACATCTCCAGGTCCCACGTAGAGGTGAGGGTTGGGCCTGTCTTGGAGTCCAGTCTTCTTTACTTCCCCCACCAGCTCTGCTAACATAGTGTTCCTCCCCAGAGCCGGTCTGGGTGAGAACCCCTCTCTGCACTGAGGGCAGCTGTAGACATCCTCCTGCTCCTGCCGTTTCCAGTGCTTCTGAATGCAGACGGAGCAGTAGTTGTGTCCACAGGGAATCGTCACTGGATCCTTCAGTAGATCAAGACAGATGGAACAGCTCAGCATGTCTTCGTCCAAAGAAAGTCCCCGCTCAGCCATTATTCCTCCTTTAGCAGAACACAACCAGAGCTGTGAAGACTTTCTCAGTTGTTCTGTTCAGATGAAGGTTCGGTGAAGGCAGCTGGTTGGCTGCTGCTCTCCGTCTGACTGCATGCCAACACGAACATGTCACCGAATGCCAGAGCAGCACAGGGAGGAGCTACCTGGTCCAACTTCGTCTCGGGACACTCCTCTCCCTGGAATGGACGCTGGACAGATTCTAGACCTGAATCTGGTGACATCTCAGATCCAGTTCAGTCAGGCAGGAATCCAAGCAACCATTTAGTCATGTTTTAATCAGAAACCCTGGATGTGAAGCCAGAAACATGGAGAGGGGAACCTGAGAACGTATCTGACCTTCCCTCTGACAGAACCACTGGTAAAAGGTTGAGCTACATTCCAGGACGATGACGGCTGCATACTCAACCTTCAAGAAGTGTAAAATTACCTGAAGATCTGCAGGAACAATCTGGAAGAAAACTGGTTTGTTGGTCTCACTTCACTGATTCTACGTCAGTAAAGTTGTCGGAATCAGAACCGACAAGTGTTGGTCGGTAACATTTCCTCTAAGCTGCAAACCTGTGCAACTGGTGTCTTCATGCAGAAAAAAATCTGAATTAAAAATGCATTAATCAAAATGATTCCTTCTGTGGTATATTGCAGTGTGAGTCAATGAGCATGTTTGCTAATTTACAATTCCTGTTAGAAAAACACTCACCTTTACCTGTTATAGATCTGCACACTGACACAGTCACTATGTAGCTGTCATGGCCGTCCTGCTGTGTGTCGGTTTGTGTTAACATCTTCTGTTATAGATCTATGGTCACAATGGAGGCAAATGCATCCAATCCGACTTTCATTTAGGTTGAAACTGTGCCAATCGGTGACTGTTTCAGCAGCCAGTAGCATCACTGATGAGGGTAGAAAGGTTCCCAGAGCAGCAGAAATAATAACAATGTAAACGGAAGAAGCAGAGCTTAAAGGGAAAGTTGTTGTTTTTTTACCTGGACTTTAATTTTAGAATTTTGTTTACGCTCATTTACTCACCCAGACAAGTTTGGAGTCCTTCAGGAGAAGTTTCTATCCAGTCTGATCAGCTTATATCCATATAATAGGACCAATCAGGGCAGGAGATTTGCTGCCTGTAAGAAGGAATTATCTGCCCCATAACTCCTTCATTTAACCAGGTTTACTTATTAATAATTACTGATATTCTTCCTGTGAGTTCAGAACGTCTCAGAGATGCTAAGCTATTAGCTTCTGGGTGTTTTTCAGGCTTTTAATGTAACTGATTCCATCTTCCACTATCAGCCGTCCTCCATCCCAGCTGTTGTCTGTGTAGGTTGTAGAAATAGAGCCTGTAGAAGCTGAACTTAGTCCTATTGGTCCAAACATGAACCATGATGATGTCTGCAGTAGTTCTGTCTAAGCGACCGCCGTAGAGCAAAGAAAGTCCTGATCAGATACAGCTGGGATGTTATTGTAGATGGATTATAGCCTCTAAATCATCCTGGATCAGAAATAAGAAACATTTCTGAGACGTTCTGAAGTCACAGGGGAATATCACTATTTATTAATAACTAAACCTGGTTAAATGAAGGAGTTATGGTGCAGATAATTCCTTTTTACAGGCAATAAATCTGCCCTGATTGGCTCCCATTATGTAGATATATGCTGATCAGACTGGATAGAAACTTTTCCTGAAGGACTCCAAGTGGCTCCAAGCTTGTAAATGAACATAATAGCCAAAAATAAAGTCCAAACATTCCCTTTAAGGGTTCCTGTTGTCACTAGAAGAAGCTCAGATTTGTTCTAACAGCTTCATGATGGGTTCTGTGGTTCTGACCCGTGGACTGTTTACTCTTTCAGCTGCTGGGTCAAGCGTCTCTTCCAGGTCAGTTTGGTTCCGGTCCATATCTTCAGCTCCGTCCGTCTCGCCTACAGTGTCTAACCCTCTGCTGCCCCCTTCAGCTGACCAGCTGTCGGTGCTCCTGCTTCACCTGGCCAACCTCTCTCTGGAAGCAGCCGTCCACTTCCCTCTGAGGCTTGAGGTAACCACGGTAACCGCGCTGTCATGGTGGACCGCGGCGCCTCCCTGTGGGCGAAACCATGAAGTCGTCCCCTCTGGGTTTCAGGCCATCAGGACCTTCAACAGCATCCTGGAGTCGCTGAGCCGCCAGCAGAGGAGACAGATCCAGAACGACCAGAACCAGACCCAGATATTGTTAGTCCTACTCTGCCGGGACGCTCAGTAAGTGGATGCTGAACTCACCTGTTCACTCACCTGTCTACCTGTCTGACAGGTCTCAGGTAGCAGCTGCTGTTCTGACGGTTGGAGGTGAGTCTATAGAGAACTCCACGACTAGCGCTGTGTTGAAAGAAATTATTCTGAATCAATTGTTAAAAAAATTCTAAGAATTGAATCGATTCAAAAGTTCAAAAATCTGTTTGACTTAAAAAATATATATATATTTTTTATATAGTTTGTCATTTTTTCCAACTAAAATAAGTAAAAATCCAGACAGCCATTTTAAGGTTTAGTTCTGAAAGAGTGGATCCAGTTTTTCCCTGATAAATTGTTATTCAGTGTTATTGAATTACAGACACATAATTAAGATAACAGCTCAAAAAACGTTTTTATAGCACTGACCCATATCTATATGGAACTGGATCAGATTGAATCGGATCGTGATAATTAGTTCTGACTCCTAAGAATCAAATTTATTCTTGAACTATGAATCCGTATCCAGCCATATCCAGGACCGCGTGGTTGGATGTTCTGGATTCTTCTCCGAAGCAGATGTGATTCCTGTGGAAGTGTGGAACCGCTGCTGTTCTGCTAGTTCAGCCTAAAGTTAGGGTCCATTCTAAACAGAACCTCCGCTGGTTCAGAACCGGTTCTGAATCTCCTGACTTAACGACCAGTAAACACAGAGGTGGGACCAAGTCATTGCTTGTAAGTCCAAAGTAACCCTGAATTTGCACCAAAGCGCAACGCGAGCATAACTTAATACGTCCGTAGCAGAAACGCTTTGGGAGAATCCACGCTATCTACGCTATCTACGCTATCTACGCTATCTACGCTATCCACGCTATCTACGCTATCTACGCTATCTACGCTATCCACGCTATCCACGCTATCCACGCTATCTACGCTATCTACGCTATCCACGCTATCTACGCTATCTACGCTATCTACGCTATCTACGCTATCCACGCTATCCACGCTATCTACGCTATCTACACTATCCACGCTATCCACGCTATCCACGCTATCCACGCTATCCATGCTATCTACTCTATCTACTCTATCTACGCTATCTACGCTATCTACGCTATCTACGCTATCCACGCTATCTACGCTATCTACGCTATCTACGCTATCCACGCTATCTACTCTATCTACTCTATCTACGCTATCTACGCTATCTACGCTATCTACGCTATCCACGCTATCCACGCTATCTACGCTATCTACGCTATCCACGCTATCTACTCTATCTACTCTATCTACTCTATCTACTCTATCTACTCTATCTACGCTATCTACGCTATCTACGCTATCTACGCTATCTACGCTATCTACGCTATCCACGCTATCCACGCTATCCACGCTATCCACGCTATCCACGCTATCTACCTATCTACGCTATCACCTATCTACCTATCTACCTATCACGCTACCACGCTATCCACGCTATCTACGCTATCCATGCTATCTACTCTATCTACTCTATCTACGCTATCTACGCTATCTACGCTATCCACGCTATCCACGCTATCCACGCTATCCACGCTATCTACGCTATCTACGCTATCCACGCTATCTACTCTATCTACTCTATCTACTCTATCTACTCTATCTACGCTATCTACGCTATCTACGCTATCCACGCTATCCACGCTATCCACGCTATCTACTCTATCCACGCTATCCACGCTATCCACGCTATCTACTCTATCTACTCTATCTACGCTATCTACGCTATCTACGCTATCCACGCTATCCACGCTATCTACTCTATCTACGCTATCTACGCTATAAGCACGTATAACGAACGTCACCCAGCGACGTCATGCTCAAAATAGTACAAGTTCTATTTTTGAAGCGTATTTGTGACAATCTTTGGAGCTACAGATGCGCCAACAGGGGAAACAGCCACGATTTATCTAAATAAAACTTCCCTTATACGTTCAAAGTAAAAGTCCTGAACCCAAAGTCTTGTTGCTCCTCTGCTTTCTTCTCCCAGTATCTCATCAACAACAAGAAGAAAACCGAGGATTCATTTTCTACTTGGTGTTGGATTTTAAAAAAAGTAGATGATTGTTAAAAAGTTACCTAACAGAACTGTGATGAAGTGCGTTCAAAGAAATAGTTGTGCAATTTCCTACACATGCATACATTTTTATTTCAACAAATCAATGCTTTGGGTTCTTTTATTAACAAAAACTCAAACATTTTATAGCCAAAAAGGAGCAGCAGTAGAGAAATCTGATGCTGGGAATTCACAGGCACAACGCTCGCTTCATGTTTTGGTCTGAATCAACGCCTTTAAATATACGGCCTTAAAACGGGTATGCTCGTATTATGATAACGTTACGCTGTCTTTACGCTCATGATACGCTCTTATTACGATCGCGTTACGTGTTATGCTAACGTTACATTTGTGTTTCGCTGTCATTATGCTAACGTTACGCTTGCATTATGCTTGCGTTACTTGTTATGCTTGCTTTTCGCTGTCATTATGCTAACGTTACGCTTGCTGTTCGCTGTCATTATGCTAACGTTACGCTTGTATTATGCTTACGTTACGTGTTATGCTAACGTTACGCTTGCGTTTCGCTGTCATTATGCTAATGTTACGCTTGCTTTTCGCTGTCATTATGCTAACGTTATGCTTGTATTATGCTTACGTTACGTGTTATGCTAACGTTACGCTTGCGTTTCGCTGTCATTATGCTAATGTTACGCTTGCTTTTCGCTGTCATTATGCTAACGTTACGCTTGTATTATGCTTGCGTTACTTGTTATGCTTGCTTTTTGCTGTCATTATGCTAACGTTACGCTTGCTTTTTGCTGTCATTATGCTAACGTTACGCTTGCATTATGCTTGCGTTACTTGTTATGCTTGCTTTTCGCTGTCATTATGCTAACGTTACGCTTGCTTTTCGCTGTCATTATGCTAACGTTACGCTTGTATTATGCTTGCGTTACTTGTTATGCTTGCTTTTCGCTGTCATTATGCTAACGTTACGCTTGCTTTTTGCTGTCATTATGCTAACGTTACGCTTGCTGTTCGCTGTCATTATGCTAACGTTACGCTTGTATTATGCTTACGTTACGTGTTATGCTAACGTTACGCTTGCGTTTCGCTGTCATTATGCTAACGTTACGCTTTCTTTTCGCTGTCATTATGCTAACGTTACGCTTGTATTACGCTTGCGTTACGTGTTATGCCAACGTTACGCTTGCTTTTCGATGTCATTACGCTCACGTAACACTCACATTACGCTTGCGTTTCGATGTCTTTGCGCTAACGTTACGCTCGCATTATGTGTTATGCTTGCGATACATGTAACGTTTGCATTACACCCGCGTTACGCTCTCGGTACAGTTACGCTCACGTCATGCTCATGTTATGCATTATGCTCACATTATGCAGATTGTTCATGGTACGCTCGCGTTGCGCTCACTTTACTCTCTCGTTATGCCCTCGTTGCGCTTCACAATCGCATTAAACTCACGTTACGCATGTCGCTGTCATTACGTGTTACATTCCCATTATGCTCACATTACGCTCATGTTACGCTCTCGTTCCATGTTACGCGTATTTCTCGCATTACTCTCTCGTTACGCTCACATGAAGCTTTGGTATAATTCAGGGTTATTCTCAAGTCATTACCATGAAGTCTCAGGTCAAATCCCAAGTCTTAAACGTTGGATTTTAAGTCATTTTGAGTCATTTTTTAACAAAAATGGCAATCAAATTTTTTATGTAAATCATTTGTGTTCTTTTTAAACTATTTATTTGAATGTCCTATAACACAAATACTACTGAACTCAATGTTTTAGTTTTTTTCTAACTTAGCTAATAAGAATATTTCATCCTTTGAACTATAATTTTAAAGATTTATTGCTAAGGATTAAATACATTTAATACGAGTATGGATTATGTACTTTTAAAGATGATGTTTATGTTTTTAAGAGTCAAAGGTATTTACTTAAAGAGAAACTCACTCCCTTGACTTTTACTCGACCTTCATTTCTAGTTTGAACAACGAATCAAAGGAGGCGTGGCCTAAAGTATAGAGCAGACAGGTTAGGTTGACTTTGTTTATTAAATCTAGCAATCTGATTGGCTGTTCAGCAGCTCTCACACACATGTGTACACAGAGACGGATCAGCAACATTGGATGAGTGAGATGATAAACAACTTTTAAACAATAATGATTAAAACTATAATTATTGGTAAAATATCAAGTCTTTTCAAATCAAGTCTCGAGTCAAAAAACAGATGACTCGAGTCTGACTCAAGTCCAGGTCTTGTGACTCGGGTCGACCTCTCTGCTGGTTTAGAAGCGGTTCTGAGTCTGCCGACTTAGCGACAGGTAAACGATCTGGACCAGAATCAGAACCATCCTGGCCACATTCAGACTCCAGGAGCCACAAACGGCCTCCATCTTTGTAGTTTTCTCCGTGTTTCAGACTACGAGCTGCAGGTCAGCCTGTCGGAGGCGCTCTGTCGTCTGACGCCGCGCCGGGAGCGTGAGCAGAGAGCCAATCAGTGGTTCCCCAGCAGCGACATTGGCTCCGCCTTCTGTGACATCAGAGACTGCGACTTTGAGGTGGTGAGTGACTCACCTGGTCTGTGTGGACACCCGATCTACCTGCTCCTGATCTACGCCCATCTTCACCTGCAGGACTGCAGACGGTTCCTGAACTTTGTTAACCGTTGCCATGGAGACCAGAGGAGGTGGCACACCGCCAACATCCCATAATACAAGCCAGATACTTTCTGAATTATTATTTCTCCATCTTGACTCTAAATCTGTCTGGAATCTTTATAAATATGAATTTAACTGTAGCTGATCTGGAGGTTCTGGTTTAGTTTTGGATCTTTGTGAGTTCTGGTTCTGATTAATTCCCGGGTCGTGTTCGGTTCCGTCCTCCAGAGTCTACACCTTCCCCTGCCTGCAGGCCTTCCTCAGCTCCACCCAGGTACATCTTTTACCGAGCCCAGAAACAGAACTTTGAACCCACCAGAACCAGAACACGCCCCCCATCATGTTGTCTCTGCAGCTGTTCCGACCCAAAGATGACAAACTGGACCGGTTCTGGATCGACTTCAACGTGGGTTCTGGTTGTGTGAGCTTCTTCATCGACGATCCTCAGGTTGGTTCCTATTGACCCGCACAGAACCGGCTCTACTGTACCAGAACCCTCTGGGGGGATGGCTTTGGTTCCGTACCGACCCGATGGAGAGGTGTTGATGCGAACGTTAACGAAGTTTCGGGTTCTCCTGAGGTTCTGGCCCGTGTTCTGCTTGCAGAGCTTCCTTTGGGGGTCCATCCACCTGCTGAAGGAAGACGTGGATCATTACAGCCTGGAGGTCAAACAGAACGGTGAGAACATCCGTCAGAACCTCAGAAGTTGTTCATTAAGGCCCGCTGGGTCTACAGAGCAGAGCACATTGGCGCTGTAGCACAGAGTGGCCTGTTGGGGGCAGTGTTGTCAGCTTTCTATTGATGCTGTTCTGTAGTAGAATCCCAGAATTAGAGCAGGTACACTCTTCAGTTTGTTTTAATGATTTGTGTGTTTTCCCATCATGCTCTTGGGCAGAAACCATCCTCAGCGTCATCCTGACCAATCCCATCATGCATCTGAACATCAGAGGTCACAGGGTGGAGCTGACCTTCGACCCTGAGCACCACAGAGAGCTGGAGGAGGCTGCAGGAAGAGTCTTCAACGTACCTGATCTTTTCTATGGTTCTGCTCACCTTTCCACAGCGCCTCCTGCTGGTCGCTGAACCACTGAGGTGTGGATCCATCCGAGTAACTGTTGTTGGTGTTTTCAGAAACAGGCGAGTCCAGCCGGCACCGGTAGAGCGGTCCGGACCTCGCCTTCTGCAGACAAACGCCTGGGTCGGTCCTACAACCGCAAGAAAGCACCCAACAAGAGCCAGCTGAAGAGTGAGTGAAGTTATGGTCAGAACCTCGACCCGGTTCAGCCTCTGACCCTCGGACCAGTTTAGATTAAGGAAATAACTAACGATGAGCTTCAGCAGAGTGAACACAGCATTAATCACTGCTTTATAAATGCCGGTTTGGATCAGAACCAACACTAATAATGACACAGATGGACCCCAGATGGTCACTTGACCCACAGCTTTAATCAACCAATCAGCATTCTGTCTCTCTCTAGTTTTACCGCTGTCGTCTCCAAGCAGCGAGGACGAGTCCTCCTCTCTGAAGGTAACCCTGACACCAAATCTCTCCTGTTTGGTTCCACGTCTGACGTTCCGTTATTCAGCCCACAGTCACGAACCGGGCCGAACTTCTGTTTGATCAGATCCAACACTCCACTCCTAAATACAGCTGTGAGTCAGCAGTTTACACAGAGCGGGACTATCTGGTCATAAATGGGTACCAGGTGGTGGAAGAGGGACCACTAGGTGGTGGAAGAGGGACCACTAGGTGGTGGAAGAGGGACCACTAGGTGGTGGAAGAGGGACCACTAGGTGGTGGAAGAGGGACCACTAGGTGGTGGTAGGGGACACTAGGTGGTGGTAGGGGACACTAGGTGGTGGTAGGGGACACTAGGTGGTGGTAGAGGACCACTAGGTGGTGGTAGAGGACCACTAGGTGGTGGTAGAGGACACTAGGTGGTGGTAGAGGACACTAGGTGGTGGTAGAGGACCACTAGGTGGTGGTAGAGGACACCAGGGCTGCATCCGAAACCACTAAATTGGTAAGAGGTCTTACGCCAAACCGCATGTGCGTCAGCGTCCGCCATGATAAGATGCATCTGAATTGGGCTTCCAGTTAGGAAGGCATTAGGGAAAGTGGCCTGTATGCTAACTATCATAGCCACGTTAGCATAGGGACCTCTGATGCTAACTAAATGGCGATTAGGAGCTATGTGCCATCCCACAATCCCTTGCGCCACAAGACGCCATCAATACAAGTCGCCGGCCCACCTCACATAAAATAACGAAAATGGCCGAAAGACAAAAAGACATGCGTATGTGAGTACAAAAACCTCTTCCGAAGGTTTATTTTTTGATATGCGTCATTCATCTGCGTTTACGTCGCATAATGACGTCGGGTAGAAAGGCTGTTCGAAATGGGCACATTCGCGAACGGCTCCCTAGACTACTAGCCATAGTGTTCTCACTGTTGACCCCATGAAAGGTTAAGGATTAGTTGCTAGTGTTAGCGCTTAGAGGCTAACATTTAGTGGTTTAGGATGCAGGGTAGGTGGTAGTAATAGGACACTAAGTGGTGGTAGAGGACACTAGGTGGTGGTAATGGGACACTAGGTGGTGGTAGAGGACACTAGGTGGTGGTAATAGGACACTAGGTGGTGGTAGAGGACACTAGGTGGTGGTAATAGGACACTAGGTGGTGGTAGAGGACACTAGGTGGTGGTAATGGGACACTAGGTGGTGGTAGAGGACACTAGGTGGTGGTAGAGGACACTAGGTGGTGGTAAGAGGACACTAGGTGGTGGTAAGAGGACACTAGGTGGTGGTAAGAGGACACTAGGTGGTGGTAAGAGGACACTAGGTGGTGGTAGAGGACACTAGGTGGTGGTAGAGGACCATTAGGTGGTGGTAATAGGACACTAGGTGGTGGTAATAGGACACTAGGTGGTGGTAATAGGACACTAGGTGGTGGTAGAGGACACTAGGTGGTGGTAGAGGACACTAGGTGGTGGTAGAGGACACTAGGTGATGGTAGAGGGACACTAGACGGTGGTAATAGGACACTAGGTGGTGGTAGAGGACCACTAGGTGGTGGTAGAGGACACTAGGTGGTGGTAGAGGACACTAGGTGGTGGTAGAGGACCACTAGGTGATGGTAGAGGGACACTAGGTGGTGGTAATAGGACACTAGGTGGTGGTAATAGGACACTAGGTGGTGGTAGAGGACCACTAGGTGGTGGTAGAGGACCACTAGGTGATGGTAGAGGACCACTAGGTGATGGTAAAAGGACACTAGGTGATGGTAGAGGACCACTAGGTGGTGGTAATAGGACACTAGGTGGTGGTAATAGGACACTAGGTGGTGGTAATAGGACACTAGGTGGTGGTAGAGGACCACTAGGTGGTGGTAATAGGACACTAGGTGGTGGTAATAGGACACTAGGTGGTGGTAGAGGACCACTAGGTGGTGGTAATAGGACACTAGGTGGTGGTAATAGGACACTAGGTGGTGGTAATAGGACACTAGGTGGTGGTAGAGGACCACTAGGTGGTGGTAATAGGACACTAGGTGGTGGTAATAGGACACTAGGTGGTGGTAATAGGACACTAGGTGGTGGTAAAACACTAGGTGGTGGTAATAGGACACTAGGTGGTGGTAATAGGACACTAGGTGGTGGTAATAGGACACTAGGTGGTGGTAGAGGACCACTAGGTGGTGGTAATAGGACACTAGGTGGTGGTAATAGGACCACTAGGTGGTGGTAGAGGACCACTAGGTGATGGTAATAGGACACTAGGTGGTGGTAATAGGACACTAGGTGGTGGTAATAGGACACTAGGTGGTGGTAGAGGACACTAGGTGGTGGTAATAGGACACTAGGTGGTGGTAATAGGACACTAGGTGGTGGTAATAGGACACTAGGTGGTGGTAATAGGACACTAGGTGGTGGTAGAGGACCACTAGGTGGTGGTAATAGGACACTAGGTGGTGGTAATAGGACACTAGGTGGTGGTAATAGGACACTAGGTGGTGGTGGAAGTACACCAGTTTGGGAACGGATGATTCCTCAGTGTTTTGATCCACCAGACAGAATCTGACTCATGTTTCTGGTTCAGCTGGTTTCCAGCCACCGTTTGATCCACCTGATGATGACAATATCTCCGAAGTTCACCTGTCAAACCTGCCAAAGTCCCCATCAGGTGATCCAAAGAGGGTGGAGCTTCAACCAAAACAGGATGTGACTGAAGGACTGGAGGAAGGAAGCAGCTCTCACTTTAAGAAGGTCTGTTTCCTGTTTCTGAGTCCAACCTTTCTGTTGTTTTTACCCGTTTTCTGTTTTTCTGCAGGAACATCTGAGGAAGAGAGAAGCAGCAGATTCAGGTCTCACCTGTTCATTCAAGTCAATGTGAAAAATAAAAGTTTGGTGTTTACTGCATCAGGCTACAGAGTGTTGTGGGTGATGAAGCTCATCTTCATAACCAACTTTATTCTAACCTGCAGGCTACCTGTCAGACCACACTGGGGGCGTGGCAACCCATAAGAGGAGGGTGGAGCCTCTAGAAAACTGTGAGGAGCCTCACACTTCATCTAAAGGTATATTAATGTGTTTTTGTTTTACTAATATGATGCTAAGCAGAGAGCATGAAGCTAATATAGTAGTAACATAGATTTATATCCTTTATTTATTCAGCTCTGCTGGAGGAACAGGCCTCTGGTTGCTTACCTGAAGGGGTGGAGCCGAGGGTGGAGCTTCTTCACAGTGACGGGGTGTGGCCAGATCTAACGGAGCAGAAGGCGGAGCCAGAGTCCCACCTGACGTCTGACATCACAGCTGCATTCAAGTCCTTCAGAGCCCAGCTGGAAGAGCGCTTCACAGTCTGTAGCCTCACCTGGTCTCAGGTATACAGGTGTGGATTATTGGTGACGTCTGACGTTTAAGGCGGTGTTCTCAGGGCTGCTGGCAGAAGGTGGAGGCTGAGGTTCTAACGTCTCTGACGGACTGTCAGCAACATGTGTCCTCACTGCTCACAGCTGTCCATCAGCACAGGTAACGTCACACCTGGGAAGGGCCAAAGGTGTTGTAGGTGTGTGTTCATGTTGTGTGTGTGTGTGCAGGTTGTCGTTGCTGCAGCGCTTTGAAAACAGCGTCACAGACCAGCTGAAGCAACTGGAAGAAAACTCCACCAACCTGAACTCCATCAACTCCCAGATCCTGGTACTGACACACTGAGACCTCCTGCAGGTGGTGCTGATGAGGGAAAAGGTGGAGAAGCTCTGAGTGGTTAGAAAGTGTCGTTCCTGCCTGGGTTCCTCCAGACTGGAGCTCCTTGATGTAGCAGGACGTCTGCAGATTTCTGGTCCTCATGAAGCTCCAACAGGAGACGAAGACGGGCCGGTTGGGTTCTCCGTCTCTGGAGCTTCTGATGTCTGACATCATCCAGGTGAAACGTCCACACAGTTCATGGGAAAAGACATCAAGCGTCCTCTGCTGTGAGCCAACCATGGACACGGATGGGTCAAGGGTCGTCCTGCAGGGGATTCTGACCTTTTAGAGGACCCACGTTCTTCTTAGAGGGACATCTTGTTCTCATGTGTTCTACCATTCTGTCCTGGTTCTGCTGGTTACAGAACCTACCAGTAGGACGTCTCTGTAGACCATTGACCTACTGTCCAGGCTGAGGTTGGTTCCAGAACCTTCAACCTTCTGATGAAGGTAAAGGTCTGCATTCCAGAAGGAGAACAGGAAGAGAACGCTGTTCCAGTCCACCATCTTTGTTCCCTCGTTCCGGCGAATTCATCCAGGATGACTGATTATCTCGCTACAGAAACGTTTTTGGTTCTTCCATTGTCGAGGACCGATCGTTTTCCTGTTTGTCTTACAGACCTTCTTCCACTCTGAGATCGAACACCTCGGCTCGTTCTGCGAGGAACACCTCAAAAAGTGAGTCTGATCAGTTCTTCATACCTGCAGTAGAACCACGGGTTCAGAACATCCGGTTCTGGTTCTAGATGTAGGTTTTCTTAAATGACGAAGGTCTTTTGGACTGTAAGGGAGTTGGATGTTCTCCCTTAGGGTTCCCTCTGCTGGGTTTATTTGGACCTCAGCGAGGTAGCGGTTCTGATCAGGAAGAAGCTGCTGTTCCGACCCGGTTGATTGGCTGGAAAATTTGCAATTTAAAAGATTTTTGAACCTTTGAATCGATTAAATTCTAAGAATTTTTTATAAGAATCGATTCAGAATAAGTTTTTACTACATATATTTTTAACACGGAACTAGTTTCCCTCATTAAAAGCAATTGAATGTGACATAAATGAGTGTAGATTTTAAAAAAAAATTAGTATTGGGAGTTTTCTCTATATAAAATAACAAACATTGCTACTATTTTTCCCATAGTCCTTTGGGAAAACCTGACCAATCGCTGAGGTAACAGAGCCGGTTTAATTCCTGGTGCCACGTCCGGTTAGAGGATGCAGCAGCTTCTAAAACTATATTTATCCACAGGTTAAAGTGCTGTAACGTTTGAATCAAATGAGTATTTAAGGCGTTGGCTATCAGGCAGTGGTTGCATTGTTATGTTTATACTTTGTAAAGTTTCATAATCAGTGTTTGGCTGCTATATCATTGCTGAGTGAAGACCAATAAGGCTGAACTATCAGAAACAAACAGTTGATTATTGAACATAGACTACAGATGTTAAAATTTATGAAAATGTGAATATTTTCCATTTGATTTTGTTTCATTATAAATTATTTTAAAAATATATTTGATTTAATTCTTGTGTGGCAACTTGGCCAGTTTCATTATAACTAATTATTTCTATTTTTTTTATAATGAAATTGTATTTTTATATAAAAAAATGTTTCAAAAATATTTCTATCAAATACATTTAAAGGAATAAAATGTATATACTTTATGTATTTTTAACAAATATTTAAATCTAAACAGAATTTAAAATAACTTTTTTGTGTGTGTTACCAAAGTTACAATCTGATGCTTTAGTTTAACCTTTCTATTTTGTTTGAGCTTCAGATTATCTCATATAATATTAATAATATTGATATAATATATAGATTTTTTAGGATCAGCAAAAATAAGCTCCGCCTACTTTCCCAGATTAGATCAAATCTTGATAGAAACGCTGCTATTGTAGGTGTTAACAGAAAGGGGGCGCCGCTGAGTCAGAATCAGCTGAAGGCCCCAGAAGACTTTGGGCCGGCCTTGTGTTTAAATCAGAGCTGATATGAGCTAACAGTGTTTAGCTACAGCTTTAATATGCTTTAATATCTGTGGGTAAACAGACGCATCATCTGAAGCTACAGTGAATCAAATAAATAGTTTAGATTTTTGTCTCCAGCCCTTCAGGTTGATCTTTTGTCTCCTCAGGCTGAAGACGCTGGATCCTGACCAGCTGAGGACAGCGGCTCCGTCCAACCTTTAAAGACTCTGATGTAGACGAGGAGAACCTCCAGGATCTTCTGACTGAGATCTTTTAGTTTTCCTCCAAACTGAAACTCTGATCAGAACCAATAAAGACTCAAACTAAATGCTGTGGTGGTGTTGCTGCTGTGCTACCTCTAGGTGACCACCAGATGGAGACATTGGCTCTGTGGCAGAACCTGAGGTCAGCAGAAATGCTCCCAACAGCTGACCCGTCCAGAACTGGGTTCATCAGAACCAACATGTTGAAACCTGGTCCTCAGAGGGACAGGAGACACTCTGGACGGGTCAGATGTCCAACTCAGGTCCTCCACAGCTGCTGGTCTCTATAGGTACCAGAACCACTCTCTAGCAGAACCTCTCATCTGACCCGGCCCGAGGAGCATCTAGAACATGCAGAAGTTCCTCTGGCCCAGGTTCTGTCAGAATCAGAACCGACCCAGCCTGTTTGTGTGTCTGCTGCTGGTCGTCAGGCAGCTGAGAGACAAACAGAGGAGTCCCTGAAGAACAGGACTAATGAGGCGCCGTCAGAGGACAGGTGGGAGACGGAGCCGCTCAGGTGTTTCACTAGGCAGACACCAGCCAACCTGCAGGAGCGTCGCGTCTCTTCTCTGAGCTGGACCAGAGGTCCGTAGGTGCTGGTTCTGTGACCGGGTTTGTGGATGGACCACGGAGAGACGAGCTGATCTGGATCGCTGATTCCCAGTAGCTACAGGTGAGTTAACTGGTTCTAGAGCTGCTTCCTCACTGGTTGGCTGTTCTGCAGGTTCTGTTCACGATGCAGTCAGATTTAAGGTTCTGTTTCTGCTGCTGGGTCACATGTTCTGCTGAAGGTTTAAAACGGGTCAGTTGTTGGGGTTCCAGTGGTCCGGTTCTGGTGGTCCGGCTCAGGTTAAGGCCAGCAACCTGGTGGGAGGAAATGATGGTTTGTTCTGGAAGTTTGGTGCTTGGTTCCGTCTACGGTTCTGCTGGATTTCCACACCATTAACCTGCTGGCTTGTTGACTGGTTTCAGTGGTTCCTGTGGAGATGGGGTGTTTAGGGGGGAAGACGGACGAAGAACGGCTGGATGAGAAAGCTAAGAGAGAAGCAAACAAGAAGATCGAGAAACAGCTGCAGAAAGAACGGCAGGCATATAAAGCTACGCATCGACTGCTACTGCTGGGTGAGACCACTACCTGTCTGTCTCTACCTGTCTGTCTCTGTCTGTATCTGCCTGTCTCTCTTCCTGTCTGTCTCTCTCTACCTGTCTGTCTCTACCTGTCTGTGTCTATCTGTCTCTATCTGTCTCTCTACCTGTCTCTCTCTGTCTCTCTTCCTGTCTGTCTCTCTTTACCTGTCTGTCTCTACCCGTCTGTCTCTATCTGTCTCTCTACCTGTCTCTCTACCTGTCTGTCTGTCTCTATCTGTCTGCCTATCTCTGCCTGTCTGCCTATCTCTGCCTGTCTGTCTCTCTCCCTGTATTTCTCTCTGCCTGTCTGTCTCTATCTGTCTCTCTACCTGTCTCTACCTGTCTGTCTCTCTACCTGTCTCTCTCTGTCTCCCTTCCTGTCTGTCTCTCTCTACCTGTCTCTCTCTACCAGTCTCTCTCTATCTGTCTCTCTCCCTGTCTGTCTTTCTCTCTCTGCCTGTCTGTCTCTGCCTGTCTCTCTCTATCTGTCTCTCTTTACCTGTCTCTACCTGTCTGTCTGCCTGTCTGTCTCTCTACCTGTCTCTCTCTGTCTCCCTTCCTGTCTTTCTCTCTCTGCCTGTCTGTCTCTGCCTGTCTCTCTCTATCTGTCTCTCTCCCTGTCTGTCTCTACCTGTCTGTCTCTCTACCTGTCTCTCTCTGTCTCCCTTCCTGTCTGTCTCTCTCTACCTGTCTCTCTCTACCTGTCTCTCTCTACCTTTCTCCCTGCCTGTCTCCTTCTACCCGTCTCTCTCTGTCTGTCTCTCTCCCGGTCTGTCTTTCTGCCTGCCTGTCTGTCTCTCTACCTGTCTGTCTCTCTACATGTCTGTCTCTCTGTCTCCCTGTCTGTCTGTCTCCCGGTCTGTCTCCCTGCCTGTCTGTCTCCCTGTCTGTCTCTCTGTCTCCCTGTCTGTCTCTCTTCACCTGTCTCTCTCTCTACCTGTCTCTCTCCCTGCCTGTCTGTCTCTCTGTCTCTCTCCCTGCCTGTCTCTCTCTACCTGTCTCTCTCTCTACCTGTCTCTCTCTCTACCTGTCTGTCTCTCGCTATCTGTCTGTCTCTACCTGTCTCTCTCTGCCTGTCTTTCTCTCTCTCCCTGCCTGTCTTTCTCTCTCTCCCTGCCTGTCTCCTTCTACCCGTCTCTCTCTGTCTGTCTCTCTCCCGGTCTGTCACCCTGCCTGTCTTTCTCGCTGCCTGTCTCTCTGTCTCCCTGTCTGTCTGTCTGTCTCCCGGTCTGTCTCCCTGCCTGTCTCTCTGTCTCCCTGTCTGTCTCTCTGTCTCTCTGCCTGCCTGTCTGTCTCTGTACCTGTCTCTCTACTTGTCTGTCTGTCTCTCTCCCTGGCTGTCTGTCTCCCTGTCTGTCTCTCTCCCGGTCTTTCTCTCTGCCTGTCTGTCTCTCTACCTGTCTCTCTCTCTACCTGTCTGTCTCCCTGCCTGTCTGTCTCCCTGCCTGTCTGTCTCGCTGCCTGTCTGTCTCTCTGGGTTATAGCCAATAGTTTACCGCTGTGTGAGGAAACGTATTTCTAACCTTTACACAATGAGTCGTTCTTAGATCCTTTATAGGAAATAATTGATCAGAAACAGTAATGAGCAAACATTCTATAAATCAGATAACAGGACTATAATTGATCAAAAACAACCTTTATCAGTCAATATATTGGCTATTAATGTCGATTGTGTCACCATTTTGTTGTTCCACCAAAAGTTGGGCTACAATTTTTATTTTGTGGGTCAAAGAAGCTGGAAAGTTTGGGTTATTAGAGGTTTAAATGAAATCGGCAATAAAAGAAAAGTAAAAGCATAAAATAGAGACAGAAAAACGTCTTGCTGTTATTAATCACTTACTCATGGGTAGCTTTTAATGGATGAGCATTTAGTCATAATTTAAAGGAACTCTGTTTCAGCATTTTTGCTGTCGTCTTTAAGTTCCAGATAAGGTTCTAATGCATCATCGGTAGAGGGAGAACGTTGGGTGGGAGAACAGGGATGTGTATTGGTCTGAATCTGATGACAGAAAATGTATCATGATATATTGTGATATGAGTAGGATTATATATTATGATTTAAATGTAGAACAAATATCCCAGAACTCCAAACACTCCAGCCTGTTTCATCCATAACACATTCAGTTTTACTATTAGATCTAGTTGATCCCAAAAGTCATACTTTTACAAAAAAATTACTATCATCATTAATAGTTCCATTTTAATCCTACAAAATAAAAATCAATTCTTTGCTTTTTAATATCAGTGCAGTAACACGACATGAAATATCACGATTGTAGTAGCCGATCAATACTTTCTTACATCCCTAAAGACAGTAGTCCAGTTTTGAAGTAACAAATGCATGGACTAGTTTCTACGCATCGCTCCTGAACAGGAGGTTTCTGATTTTAGCAATATTCTGGAGGTGAAAAAAGAAATCATAGAAACCTGTTTGATATGGTAATTAAATGTCCTTGATAAAGTAACACAGAGGTTCTTTACATTATTACCAGAGGCCAAATTAATGCCATCCAGATGAAATGATTGATTTAGCAGTTTCCTTTTTTAAGGTTCTGGTCCAAAGACAACAACTTCTGTCTGTCTGAATTTAGGAGCAGAAAATTCAGAGTCATCTAGGTTTTTCATTGCTTAAAACATGCGTGTAATCTACCTAACTGATTGGTTTTATCAGGATAGATAGATTACTAATTGGAAGCATATATAGGCTGATAGTAAAAAGAATTGGTGCGAGCACAGAACTCTGTGGTACTCCACCAGCAAACCCTGGAGTGCAGCTGATTTATATTTAACAAACTGGAATCTGTGGACCAATCGAATTTATCCCAGCCTAGTGATGTTCTTTTCATCCCTACATGTTCAAGGCTTTCTAGGATCAACTGGATCAGAACCAGAACCAGAACCAGGCTAGGCCATTTGATTTGTAAAGCTTTCAACCAGTTTCTGACCTCTGACTTCATTTGTTCTCCCTCTCTGCCTGCTCCCCATTGGTTCCCCTGTCTACCTGTCCTCTCCGCTGTCCATTGTCCTCTCTCATGTCTACCTGTCCTCTCTCCTGTCCACTGTCCTCTCTCCTGTCCACTGTCCTCTCTCCTGTCCACTGTCCTCTCTCCTGTGTGTATAGGTGCAGGAGAATCAGGTAAAAGCACCATCGTTAAGCAGATGAGGATCCTTCACGTGGACGGTTTCAACGCCGAGTGAGTCTCTGGCGATGCCTTGTTGGAACCAGATCTAGAGAAGTTCCTGCGTCTCTCTTGACGGAGAAGGACTCATCCAACGTCTGTTCTAATGCGTTTGTTCCCAGGGAGAAGCAGCAGAAGATTCAGGACATCAGGAAGAACGTGAAGGACGCCATCGTGGTGAGTCACATGACCAGTGGAGAAGACCATAAAGGTCTGCGATGGGTCCATTGGGGTCCTGGTTCCCTCTTCCAGGTCTTATAGTCTCAAACGTAGCTGGACTCCATGTCTCAGGTGCTGTCTGAAGGTGTCCTCAGGTAAGGTCCATCATGTCAGGAAAACGTTTCACGTTGAACCTCATTGTCAGGTTATGGTTACATGATGTACAGGTGATGTTTGCACTGAGACCAGAACCATCAGTTCGGTCCAGTTTACCAGCACCACCTTCTCCACCTCCAGTCCAGTTTCGGTGGATGTTGACCACTGTGGTTCAGGAGAACCCTGCAGGTTTACCTGGACTGGGTGTGGATCCTCTCCTGTCTCATCACTGATGACTCACAGCTCCATCAGCCAATCGGCTTCTGTCTCTGTTTCAGACCATCGTATCGGCCATGAGCGCGCTGACTCCGCCCGTGCCTCTGGGTAACCCTGGCAACCAGTTCAGAGTGGACTACATCAAGAGCATCGCCCCGCTTTCAGACTTTGAATACACCGAGGTAAAAGCACCGTATATAGGTGAGCCATGTGAGCTGTGATGTCGCTCAGGTGTGTTTCTGCAGCAGAACTTCCTCCTTCACTGTTGGTTCCGGTTGTTTGGGCCTGCAGTGTTTCTCTCTCTGAGCCGTTTCCTGCTCGGGTGGAAATGTTGAAAGTGTCTGTTAATGTTTCCTGCAGAAACAAAGGAGACCCCGGAGGAAACGCACACAGGTGACACCCAGTCAGGAACAGGTAGAAAGGGTTGAAGAGCTTCTTAAAGCTGCTGCACCAGGAGACCTGCTTGTTTGTTTTAATGATGTTAATGACATGATGTAACGAGTTCACCTGAGACGCACACACCTAACAGTCACCTGAGGCCTCATTATCCAAACCGCTCGTCTCCGAGGGCCTCAGGGACTCCAAACAAGCGTCTTCACTCTTCCTCCGCAATCTCCCACGCTACAGCTGATTGGTTAACCAGTGGTGTCACTGCCGTCCAATCAAGAACCTCCACCCTGACCCAATGAAGGACAGGGCACCCTCTAGTAGACCCACACACGTGTTGTAGCAGTCGGACACTCTACGTACTTTTCACACCTTCAAACGGCTCCATCCCTGTGATTCCACCCTCGTCCAGCGTCTGGACCATCCAGGGTGGCACTCATCAGTGAAGAAGGCTGTAGTTCTGGTGCCACTGCAGCCGTTTGGTTAGGGGTGGCCAAGTCTGTTTGTGCCCAACTGCAAATCTCTGGAGGATCTTTGATATTCACAGGACTCCAGAGGCACCGGCAGCTTCACATATCCGTTTGCTGCTCTGGAACGTCCTTTTAGCTGCTGCTCGTTATTAATCCGATACATTTGTCTAAGAAGCCTTTACCTGCATGAACCCATGTTTGCTGTGACCTGGACACAAATTTCCTAACAGCATGAGGATCAGTCTCAAGTTACGGTGGAATAAGGTTTTCATTCCTTTTCCAAGGCATTGAAACTATTCAGGTTCTCCGGCAGCAGAAAGATCCTTTATCTTTCTTTTTTGCTTGAAATGATACATTATGTATATTATGAGAAGTTAAAGATCTATTTGCTATTGATTCCAATATTTCATGATAACTATGATTGTTGGTGGTTTCTATGGTATTAAATGTACTAATTATAGCGCCAGAAACGTGTTCTAATATTGTCGGACAACTAAATAAACCCTCTATATCAGATAAATATCGTCCTCAGTTTAACATATGTCGGAAAATGTCAGTCAGTAATCATTGAGGTATATGCTGACAAAGTCCTCCCATCATGCATTTCAGCTAAAACGCTAACGTTAGCGTACCTTACGTTGACTCTTGAGTAGTGGCTGATATTCACATAGATGTGTGATGAGTTTAGAAGTGTTGCTGCCTTTGGCAGACACTTTTTCCTAGTCAAAGTTTGCAATGATATCCGCATAAATACAGACAGCAGCAGAACCACAGTTCTGGTTCTGTTGGACCTCAGTGCAGCGTTTGACACCGTTGATCATAAAATATTACTGGAACGATTAGAGAGCTGGATCGGACTCACTGGTACAGCACTTCAATGGTTTGAGACTTACCTCAAGAACAGGAAGTTCTTCGTGTCCATCGGAAATTTCTCATGAGAACAAACAGAAATCACATGTGGGGTCCCCCAGGGCTCCATCCTGGGCCCCCTCCTGTTCAATATTTATATGCTCCCATTAACCAAGATTATAGCAGCCGATCAGATAAATTACCATAACTATGCAGACGATACACAGCTATACATTATAATGTCACCAGGTGACTTTGATTCTATCCAGACCTTAAATGAATGTATTGAACAAATCAACGACTGGATGTAACATAACTTTTTCCATCTGAACAGAAACAAAACAGAAGTAATTATTTTTGGACCTAAGGAGGAACGATCCAAAGTCAGCACACACCTTCAGTTAATCCAGCTAGAAACTAGCAACCAGAACTCTAGGTGTAATAATGGACTCAGACCAGAACCTCCAGGGTCACATAAAGGCAATAACAAGGTCAGCTTTCTATCAGCTGAGGAACATTTCTAGGATTAAAGGACTGATGACACAAGGAGACCTAGAAAAACTCATCCATGCATTTATGATTACTGTAACAGTATCTTCACAGGTCTACCTAAAAAAACAATTAGACAGCTGCAGCTGATCCAGAACGCTGCTGCTCGTGTTCTCACTAGAACCAGGAAAGTAGAACACATCACCCCAGTTCTAAAGTCCTTCCTCTGGCTCCCTGTAGCTCAGAGAATAAACTTCTAAATACTCCTACTAGTTTATAAATCATTGATGATGGATGATGAAGACCTGCTGTTACCATAGCAACCCAGCAGACCAATCAGGTCCTCCAGCTCTAGCTTACTAAACATCCCTAGAACCAGAACCAAACATGGAGAAGCAGCTTTTAGTTTATGTGCTCCACAAATCTGGAACAAACTTACAGAAGAATGAAAAAATGCTGAATCGTTCTTTTAAATCAAAGATTAAAACTCTACTATTCAAATCTGCATTTGAGCCATAAATGGCGCTTTCTGATCAGTCTTTGATTTGATTTTTATTATTTTTTAACCAATTGTGTTTTATCTGTTTTTAATCTATATTATTTTGCATAACTTACTTCTTTACCCTTTTTCTTTTTAGTCTTATGTTTCTATTTGTTTCATACTCTCACATAAATTTAATTTTTAATGCTTCAGTGCATTTCTTGCATATCTTGATCATGTGTTTGGTTTCTCTACCACTGAATCATGTAAAGCGCCTTGTGTTGAATGTGTGCTATAGATATAAAGCGGCCGTGCTTTTTTTTCCTGCATGTTCTGCAAACAGGATCGCAGTCTTCCATCAACTGTCCCTCAGAATTCCTCAGATACCCAAAATACGTCCGTGGCTCTGACTTTATCTTCTTTGAGGGCGGATAAATGTCGCTGCCGTCTCCTCATCCTGCCGTCGTTTTGGTTGTTGACTACAAAGTGTGGCGGCTTCAGCAGATGAGACGGTGGCTGGTAAGGGTCAGCATGCTACACCGCGCTAACTGGTTTATTAAAAACAAGACGGTAACAATTATTGTCAACGTTTTTACCGGGGAACCGTGACGACCGTAGTCCATCCTGAGAACCACTTAGAGTTGGCTCTTGGGTACGAACAGACATACAGACAGGCCCTGGTCCGGTCCGGTCCGACCCGGTTAGGAGGGGAGACGCTGGCGTGGAGCGAATGAGTCCATGGAGTCATCGTTAGGGTGGTGGTGTCAGCAGGCGGCTACCAGAGCATCCAACAGTTGGGAAGAACAGGGTGAACGTCAGCAGAACCGGCCCTGATTGAGTCCGATCCGCCTCAGAACCAGGATGTTCTACCCCTCAGCAGCCTGCAGGGGGCGCTCACATCTCTCTCTCCCCGTCTGGCAGGACTTCTTCGAGCACACCCAGAAACTGTGGGAGGACGACGGCGTCAAGGCGTGCTTCGAGCGCGCCAATGAGTACCAGCTGATCGACTGCGCCAAGTAGTAAGAACTCTGCCAAGTTAAGCTCCGCCCACCTGTGCTGTGATGTCACAGACGCCTCGGTAGGGAGCCATCTTGAAAGCCTTTCTCCGACGCTCGTGTGTTCTTTGTTCCAGCTTCCTGGACCGGTTGGAGTCCGTCAGGAGGACCGACTACACGCCTACAGACCAGGTAAGAGACCGGCCAATCAGGACGCGGCATCCACTGTGACTCAGGCTCACTCTTCTTCTTCTTCTTCTTCTGCAGGATTTGCTGCGCTGCAGAGTTCTGACTTCTGGGATCTTTGAGACCAGGTTTCAGGTGGACAAAGTCAACTTCCAGTAAGTCAAAGACTAAGTTCTGGATCTGAGGTCAGAACCACCATGTTCTAGGAACCATTGCGTTCTTGGAATAATCGTGGTCTTAGAACCACCGTGTTCTGGGAACCACCTTGTTCTTAGAACGACTTGGTTCTTAGAATCATCATAGTCTGAGAACCACTGTGTTCTTAGAACAATCGTGGTCTGAGAACCAGCATGTTTTTCTTACCACTGGGGTCTTAGACCCACCGTGTTCTGGGAACCATTGTGTTCTTGGAACAATCGTGGTCTTAGAACCACCGCGTTCTGGGAACCAGCTTGTTCGTAGAACTATTAGGTCCTTAGAACCATCATAGTCTGAGAACCACGATTGTTCTGAGAACCATTGTGGTCTGAGAACCAGCGTGTTCTAGGAACCATTGTTGTGTGAGGACCACCATGTTCTAGGAACCATTGCGTTCTTGGAATAATCGTGGTCTTAGAACCACCGTGTTCTGGGAACCAGCTTGTTCGTAAAACTATTAGGTCCTTAGAACCATCATAGTCTGAGAACCACGATTGTTCTGAGAACCATTGTGGTCTGAGAACCAGCGTGTTCTAGGAACCATTGTTGTGTGAGGACCACCATGTTCTAGGAACCATTGCGTTCTTGGAATAATCGTGGTCTTAGAACCACCGCGTTCTGGGAACCAGCTTGTTCGTAGAACTATTAGGTCCTTAGAACCATCATAGTCTGAGAACCACGATTGTTCTGAGAACCATTGTGGTCTGAGAACCAGCGTGTTCTAGGAACCATTGTTGTGTGAGGACCACCATGTTCTAGGAACCATTGCGTTCTTGGAATAATCGTGGTCTTAGAACCACCGTGTTCTGGGAACCAGCTTGTTCGTAAAACTATTAGGTCCTTAGAACCATCATAGTCTGAGAACCACGATTGTTCTGAGAACCATTGTGGTCTGAGAACCAGCGTGTTCTAGGAACCATTGTTGTGTGAGGACCACCATGTTCTAGGAACCATTGCGTTCTTGGAATAATCGTGGTCTTAGAACCACCGTGTTCTGAGACCCACGATGTTCTAAAGCGTCCCTTTGTGTGTCAGTATGTTTGACGTCGGCGGTCAGAGGGATGAACGCAGGAAGTGGATCCAGTGCTTCAACGGTAAGACCAGCAGTACTGTCCAGTGATGAGTGATCCGAGTACTCAGCAGAACTCAGCCGGTTCTGGTTCCTCCAGATGTGACGGCCATCATCTTCGTGGCGGCCAGCAGCAGCTACAACATGGTCATCAGAGAGGACAACTCCACCAACCGCCTCAGAGAGTCCCTGGACCTGTTCAGATCCATCTGGACCAACAGGTGATGGTTAATTAAATGTGGCGTATCTGAGCTGTGATTGGCCAGGCTAACCCTATCTGCTCTGTGATTGGCTGCAGGTTTTTAAAGACTATCTCGGTAATTCTGTTCCTCAACAAGCAGGACGTCCTGGCTGACAAGATTCTGGCCGGGAAATCCAAGCTGGAAGATTATTTCCCAGAGTACACCAACTACCAGCTTCCTCCTGACAGTGAGAACGTACACGCGTGTGCTGATGAACACGTCAAGGACACGTTCTAACCTCCTGTCTGTCCCTCAGCTGTTCCTGATTCTGGAGAAGATCTCAAAGTGACCCGAGCAAAATTCTTCATCAGAGACGAGTTCCTGGTAAGTGTCCCCTCTAACGTGTCCCCTCTAACGTGTCCCCTCTTACGTGTCCCCTCTAACGTGTCCTTTCTAAAGTGTCCCCTCTAACGTGTCCTTTCTAAAGTGTCCCCTCTAACGTGTCCTTTCTAAAGTGTCCCCTCTAACGTATCCCCTCCAACATATCCCCTCTAACGTGTCCTTTCTAAAGTGTCCCCTGTAACTTGTCCCCTCTAACATGTCCTCTCTAACGTGTCCTCTCTAAAGTGTCCCCTGTAACTTGTCCCCTCTAACGTGTCCTTTCTAAAGTGTCCCCTCTAACGTATCCTTTCTAAAGTGTCCCCTGTAACTTGTCCCATCTAACGTATCCTTTATAAAGTGTCCCCTGTAACTTGTCCCCTCTAACGTGTCTCCTCTATGTCCTCTCTAACGTGTCCCCTCTAAGGTGTCCTTTCTAAAGTGTCCCCTCTAACTTGTCCTTTCCAAAGTGTCCCCTCTAACGTGTCCCCTCTAACGTGTCCCCTCTAACGTGTCCTTTCTAACTTGTCCCCTCTAACGTGTCCTCTCTAACGTGTCCCCTCTAACGTGTCCTCTCTGTGTCCCCTCTAACTTGTCCCCTCTAACGTGTCCCCTCTAACGTGTCCCCTCTAACGTGTCCCCTCTAACGTGTCCCCTCTAACGTGTCCCCTCTAACGTATCCTTTCTAACTTGTCCCCTGTAACTTGTCCCCTCTAACTTGTCCCCTCTAACGTGTCCCCTCTAACGTGTCCTCTCTAACGTGTCTCCTCTAACGTGTCCCCTCTAACGTGTCCTCTCTGTGTCTCCTCTAACGTGTCCTCTCTAACGTGTCCTCTCTAACGTGTCCCCTCTAACGTGTCCCCTCTAACGTGTCCTCTCTAAAGTGTCCCCTGTAACTTGTCCCCTCTAACGTGTCCCCTCTAACGTGTCCCCTCTAACGTGTCCTCTCTAAAGTGTCCCCTCTAACGTGTCCTCTCTAACGTGTCCTCTCTAACGTGTCCCCTCTAACGTGTCCCCTCTAACGTGTCCTCTCTAACGTGTCCCCTGTAACGTGTCCTTTCTAAAGTGTCCCCTCTAACGTGTCCTTTCTAAAGTGTCCCCTCTAACGTGTCCTCTCTAACGTGTCCTCTCTAACGTGTCCCCTCTAACGTGTCCCCTCTAACGTGTCCCCTCTAACGTGTCCCCTCTAACGTGTCCCCTCTAACGTGTCCTCTCTAAAGTGTCCCCTCTAACTTGTCCTTTCTAAAGTGTCCCCTCTAACGTGTCCTTTCTAAAGTGTCCCCTCTAACGTGTCCTTTCTAAAGTGTCCCCTCTAACGTGTCCTCTCTAACGTGTCCCCTCTAACGTGTCCCCTCTAACGTGTCCTTTCTAACTTGTCCCCTGTAACTTGTCCCCTCTAACGTGTCCTCTCTAACGTGTCCTTTCTAAAGTGTCCCCTCTAACGTGTCCCCTCTAACGTATCCTTTCTAACTTGTCCCCTGTAACTTGTCCCCTCTAACGTGTCCTCTCTAACGTGTCCTCTCTAACGTGTCCCCTCTAACGTGTCCCCTCTAACGTATCCTTTCTAAAGTGTCCCCTCTAACGTGTCCCCTCTAACGTGTCCTCTCTAACGTGTCCTCTCTAACGTGTCCTCTCTAACGTGTCCCCTCTAACGTGTCCCCTCTAACGTGTCCCCTCTAACGTGTCTCCTCTATGTCCTCTCTAACGTGTCCCCTCTAACGTATCCTTTCTAACTTGTCCCCTCTAACGTGTCCCCTCTAACGTGTCTCCTCTATGTCCTCTCTAACGTGTCCCCTCTAACGTATCCTTTCTAAAGTGTCCCCTCTAACGTGTCCCCTCTAACGTGTCCTCTCTAACGTGTCCCCTCTAACGTATCCTTTCTAACGTGTCCCCTGTAACGTGTCCCCTCTAAAGTGTCCTTTCTAACTTGTCCCCTGTAACTTGTCCCCTCTAAAGTGTCCCCTCTAACGTGTCCCCTCTAACGTGTCCTCTCTAACGTGTCCTCTCTAACGTGTCCCCTCTAACGTGTCCCCTCTAACGTGTCCTCTCTAACGTGTCCCCTCTAACGTATCCTTTCTAACGTGTCCCCTCTAACGTGTCCCCTCTAACATGTCTCCTCTATGTCCTCTCTAACGTGTCCTCTCTAACGTATCCTTTCTAACGTGTCCCCTCTAACGTGTCCCCTCTAACGTGTCCCCTCTAACGTGTCCCCTCTAACGTGTCCTCTCTAACGTGTCCCCTCTAACGTGTCCCCTCTAACGTGTCTCCTCTAACGTGTCCTCTCTAACGTGTCCTCTCTAACGTGTCCCCTCTAACGTGTCCCCTCTAACGTGTCCTCTCTAAAGTGTCCCCTGTAACTTGTCCCCTCTAACGTGTCCTCTCTAACGTGTCCCCTCTAACGTGTCCCCTCTAAAGTGTCCCCTGTAACTTGTCCCCTGTAACTTGTCCCCTCTAACGTGTCCCCTCTAACGTGTCCCCTCTAACGTGTCCTTTCTAAAGTGTCCCCTCTAACGTGTCCCCTCTAACGTGTCCCCTCTAAAGTGTCCCCTGTAACTTGTCCCCTCTAACGTGTCCCCTCTAACGTGTCCCCTCTAACGTGTCCCCTCTAACGTGTCCCCTCTAACGTGTCCTCTCTAACGTGTCCCCTCTAACGTGTCCCCTCTAACGTGTCCCCTCTAACGTGTCCCCTCTAACGTGTCCTCTCTAACGTGTCCCCTCTAACGTGTCCTTTCTAAAGTGTCCCCTCTAACGTGTCCCCTCTAACGTGTCCTCTCTAACGTGTCCTCTCTAACGTGTCCCCTCTAACGTGTCCCCTCTAACGTGTCCCCTGTAACTTGTCCCCTCTAACGTGTCCTTTCTAAAGTGTCCCCTCTAACGTATCCTTTCTAAAGTGTCCCCTCTAACTTGTCCCCTCTAACGTGTCCTCTCTAACGTGTCCTCTCTAAAGTGTCCCTCTAACGTGTCCCCTCTAACGTATCCTTTCTAACGTGTCCTCTCTACGTGTCCTTTCTAAAGTGTCCCCTCTAACGTGTCCCCTCTAACGTGTCCTCTCTAACGTGTCCTCTAACGTGTCCCCTCTAACGTGTCCCTTCTAAAGTGTCCCCTCTAAGTGTCCCTCTAACGTATCCTTTCTAACTGTCCCCTCTAACGTGTCCTCTCTACGTGTCCTCTCTAACGTGTCCCTTCTAAAGTGTCCCCTCTAACTGTCCCCTCTAACGTGTCCTTTCTAAAGTGTCCCCTCTAACTTGTCCCCTCTAACGTGTCCCCTCTAACGTGTCCTCTCTAACGTGTCCTTTCTAAAGTGTCCCCTCTAACTTGTCCCCTCTAACGTGTCCTTTCTAAAGTGTCCCCTCTAACGTGTCCCCTCTAACGTGTCCCCTCTAACGTGTCCCCTCTAACGTGTCCTCTCTAACGTGTCCTCTCTAACGTGTCCCCTCTAACGTGTCCCCTCTAACGTGTCCCCTCTAACGTGTCCCCTCTAACGTGTCCTTTCTAAAGTGTCCCCTCTAACGTGTCCCCTCTAACGTGTCCTCTCTAACGTGTCCCCTCTAACGTGTCCCCTCTAACTTGTCCCCTCTAACGTGTCCCCTCTAACGTGTCCTCTCTAACGTGTCCTCTCTAACGTGTCCCCTCTAACTTGTCCCCTCTAACGTGTCCCCTCTAACGTGTCCTTTCTAAAGTGTCCCCTCTAACGTATCCTTTCTAACTTGTCCCAGCCCTCTAACGTGTCCTCTCTAACGTGTCCCCTCTAACGTGTCCCCTCTAACGTTCCTCTAAGTGTCCCCTCTAACGTGTCCTCTCTAACGTGTCCCCCACTCTAACGTGTCCTTTCTAAAGTGTCCCTCTAACGTGTCCCCTCTAACGTCCTCTAACTGTCCCTTCTTGTCCCTCTAACGTGTCCCTCTAACGCCTAACTTCTCAATTCCCCTCTTCTCTAACTGCGTCTCTAACGTATCCTTTCTAACGTGTCCTCTCTAACGTGTCCCCTCTAACGTGTCCCCTGTAACGTGTCCCCTCCAACTTGTCCTGTTTCCAGAGGATCAGTACCGCCAGCACTGACGGCAAACATTACTGCTACCCTCACTTCACCTGCGCCATCGACACGGAGAACATCCGCCGCGTCTTCAACGACTGTCGTGACATCATCCAGCGCATGCACTTACGGCAGTATGAGCTGCTCTGATTGGCTGCTGGCGGCTACCCGGGCCCCGCCCCTCCCAATCATGTTTAGAGTAGAACGAACTACTGAGAACCTTTTGTGTAGTCACATCGATTTGAACAGGAGGTCAGGATCATGCAGAGGATTATGGGTAGTGTAGTTTATAGGCTGTCACTGTCCAACCATTTTATTAAAATATTTCTTCATGTTAAAATGTTTTCTAACAGATGTAGCCCGTTGCTGATTGGCTCTTTCAGATATCACTTTTTATTTTTAGCCAATCAGGTTTAGAGCTATTTATTCAAACAGGAAGTTGATCTGCTGAGATAATTCATCAACATTAAAGAGGATTCATCAGCACTGTGGCGTCTCTTCTTCCAAACAGGCCCGGTTCTACTGTTGGTACCGGACCACTCCTCTTAACTGTTACTGGTGTCTCTATAAAAAATACAGAACCGTTGATCCAGCAGCAGATGAGCCGTGATATGCTGGATTTGCTGCCCTTTGACCCTGGAGGTCATATCCTAAATGAGAGCTGAAGTATTTAGGAATTATCGTCTGGAAAGGAAAACATCTAGAACAGAACCTGGGAGATTCTGGATGGAGTCTACTCATTATATCTGATAAAATAATAAAATAACTTGAGAAATCTGTGGAGGAAGGAAGCAGAATGATCGGTTCTGATCCAAAAAAACTGGGTTAATTTCCAGATAAAACTATCCGACTTTCATAATCGGGTTCTGGAATATTGGAAACTCATATTCAAGCAGAACCTTTCACCGTATTCAGACCAGAACCGGAACAACAGAATCATCCTGAAGCATCGCTGAAAATAAAAAACGTTTAATTAATTAACCGCTTTCAATATTTATTTTCTGAAAAAGTGAAATAAGTAGTTTTGAAATGAATCCAGTTTATTGTGATAATTTTTAACATGAATGCCACTTCCTGTTTTTATGACTCAGAACATTTTTTTTGTTTTCAAACAACTTTCTATCAGAGGATAAAGAATCAAACTACTATAATAATGTATTCCTTGTTATAAACCACTCATCTAAATCATGACGTTATATTTATGGAAGTATTCAATCTTTAGTCATTTCCTTTCTGTGATTCTGCTGCTGCTCCGGTATCAGACCCGTTCAGCTGCAGTTCTGGTTCTGAAGTGTCTTGTTCCTGATCTGTGTGCTAATAAAGGTTTATTATGGAAGAAAGCTGGGTTTGGCTAGTGAGAAGTTCTGACCGGGTTTGGACCGCTATTCACCAGAACTTTCTGGACCAAAGAGGATGGAACCGAGCTGGTATCGGAACCGATTTAAACTGAGAAAAGCTCTTTAAGCTGGTGACGGAACCGGTTCTGACCCGGCTCAGTGGGAAGCTGTGTATCAACTCTAACTAGTAACTAATTTCTGCTTACTGGTTGGGCCTTTGCTCCCACTATTACGCCCCATTCCTGCACCAGTAGTTGGTAATGTATTGAATTGAACATTTTTATATCTTTACATAATTACACCACAGTTCACTAACAGCAGAGTACTTTTATTAATCCTTTTATGGGGTATGAACCAAACTATCCTATTTATGAGTTTATTTAATAGGATCCTTTGTATTTAAATACATACAGAATGAACCCATAAAGCTTACCTGTTACATTTCCTTAACATATATATATTCTATATATATATATATATTCGTTTAGATTAGCAGCAGTCTTTAATTAATCGTTTAACCCATTCCATACGAACTAATTAACTAGTAGGGCTGTTAAAGTGTCAACTAGTGGGCAGAAATCATGTCCCTAGGTAACATTTGTACTGCCAACTATTGACGTAATAACACATAGTTAACTAGATCGCCAAAAGGAGTTAGGCGCACTAGTAGGAGCAGTCCAACTAGGCAAAAATGACTTACTAGTTAGTATTTGTGAACTAGTTGGGCAGAAGTTTGAACCAGTAGAGGAAAATGTTTAAATAATGCAGTTTAGTCAGGGACTATAGTTGGTACGGCTGTGTGCAAAAGAATCGGAAATCGATTCTGAATTGATTCTTATAAAAATCTTAGAATCAAATCTATTGATAAGTTCAAAAATCTGTTTGTTTAACAGTTTTCTCTTATTTACAGCTAAAATATGAGGGAAAAGTCCAGCTTTTTTATGGTTTATAAGTATTAATATAGTGTTTTACTCAGCCAGCGTTACATGATTGAATTACATATACTTAAAATAACTTCTCATAACGTTTAATAGCTCTGACCCATTTCTGTTTAGAACTGGATCAGATTGAATCGGATCAGGATAATCGATTCTTAAATTTGAACTGATTCTCAGCCCCGAACAGTCTGGAAAATAGTTTCACATATCACTCTATACTGCAGCAGTGGGTCCGAACCGAACCAAGCGGTACCATCCAGCCCGGTCCGTCCACAGCTGCAGCTCAGCGCATGCGCCGTGTCGGTGAGCCTGTGGGCAGTTTGGCGCGCTGCCTGCGTGCCTCCGCAGAGTGTGCGTGCTGGCGCAAAGCGCGGCCTCCTGCGCTCGTCCTCAGCGGCGTAAACAACAACAACCATTAGCGGCAGAAGCAGCCCGGTAGAGCGGACAACCCACGGACACACCCCGGTCACGGTAAGCCCAGCTCCAGGCTCCGCTCTTCCCGCTCCGTCACCGGCCGGGCCGCGCGCTCCGAGGCCGCGGCCCCGCTGCTCGCGTGCCTGCGTGTCGGGGCCGCAGCCCGAGAGGCCCGGGTACCGGAGCGCGCGCCACGGGCACGGAGCGAGGAGCGGAGCCGCCATCTTGTTTCAGCGGCGGACGCTCCTGGTTCTGTCCGCCGCTGTTGGACCGGACCGGACCGTTGCGGTTAGCATGTTAGCTGCCTGAAGCTAACCGGGTTCTGAATGTTCCGGCAGAACCCGCAGCCCGGTTCTCATCGGGTCCGGCCCGGTTCATAAGCGGACTGTTGGCCCTGTATCAGCTGCCGGTGTCGGCCCGGTTCGGTGAACACACACGGTGTTCGGGTCCAGAACCTGGTCCAAGACGGGGCCTGGACCGACCCGGTCCATTAATCTGCTGTCGCTGCGGGGGACGCGCACACGCTCCGTGCGCGTGTCCGCCCCGTTAGTAGCGCGCGAGTATCACGTGATCAGTACAGAGGTTCTGACCCGGTTCTACCAGATGGACTCGGTCAGAACCCAATCAGAGGTTCTGGTCCAGTTGTTCCCAGTCTGAGGATGTAGAAGGTTCTGGACCTGTTGCAGCATGAACAGAACCACAGTGTTCTGAAGAACCGACCCGGCTGGGCTCCGTCTGGCTCCACCTGATCAGAACCACAGGGGCAAAGTTTGGTTCTGCATCCAGAACACCACGGTCCGATTCCAGACCAGAACCTCGTCTTGTTCTACCAGAACCTCCACCAGAACCTCCCCTGTGTTCTACCAGAACCTCCCCCGTGTTCTACCAGAACCTCCCCCGTGTTCTACCAGAACCTCCCCGTGTTCTACCAGAACCTCCCCGTGTTCTAAGGTTCTGTTCTGAGTCAGAAAACAAGGAAAGTTTGAAACTAAGCAAAGATTAGATTGACAACCGTTGCCACGGCGTCCTATTTCCATGACGACCAAAATGTGGGCTCAGTTTGGGCTATTTTGCTGCTTGATATTATAAAACTGAAACAAAATCATGTAAGTTTGATAAATAAAAAATTATATGTAACAAATTCTACAGCACAAAGTACAAAGTTATAGAAAATATTGGATTTTAATCATAGGAACCAACTGTATATGTTAATTTATTTACAGAAAATATTTGCTGTAAAGGAGGACGTTTGATTATTTAAAACAATGTGTTTATTGTAATATTTATATTTATCAGACCTGCTGTGTTAACTGAACATAGGAAAGCTGGGAGATTATCATTTCACCCGTAATAAATAAACATAAACGCCATTTTATTAAAAATGTAGAGGAAAATGGTGAATATATATAATATTTGCTGTATAATGTCCGAAAATACAAACAACGTTATCAGTAAACAGTATTTTTCCACAGATATGTAATGTATCTTTCCAACAGCTACAATTCAACTGTAATTATTATCACAAATATTTAGAAAGGTGAACAGAATGCATTAAAGAAGTCAACATTATTTCCAAAAGACCAATTTTAATTAGTGTAAATTACAGCAGAGATGATAGAGGTGGTCGCTACAGAAAAGTCTCCTTCCAGCATGCACTGCTGTAGTTCCTGGAACCGTCTCAGGAACCATTCAGACAGGTAAGAACCATTTTAGGTCCTACTCCTTGGTTCCATCGTAGAATAAAATGAAAACATGTGGTTTAGTCCAATCAGTCTCTCATCACGGTGACTTATGCCCAAAAATCATATTCAAACTTGGTTTATTAATAGTAAAATTCAAAAGTATTCAAATATTTCTTATATTTTTAGCATTAAATGTCTTCAGTAAGGGTTTCCGGTGACGTCATGGTCGGAACAACAGCGTAGAGACGAGGCTCCGTCAGAAAGAAAAAAAAAGGTTAGAAAACTGCGACAACTACAGATGTATGAATCTTTCACGGGAGGACAAGCAAAACCAGGACAACTGAAAGAAACCGAACACCGCTAGCTTAGATGCTACTAGCCGCGAGGAGCAGGTAACACACGAGACTGAAATGTCTTTGCTACGAGAAATGAGAAAACTTCGCGAAGAAACAACCTCCGAATATTTCAAATACCCGAGGAGAGTGAAAGTGAAGACATGGTTGCGTTTGTGAAAGCCCTACTTCCCAAAGTACTGAAGCTACCACCAAAGTTAGACATGAAAATCGAAACGGCTTCAGTCCAAACCGACAGATCCGGCGGCTTCACCCAGATCAATTATCGCGATGTTCCTCGACGCAGCGGTGAAAGATATTGTTCTGCAGCAAGCATTGGCGCCAAGGAAAGGTGAAAGAAGCGAGTTCATCGCAAAGGTTCACGCAGTCATCAAGCAGTTTAAAGCAGAGGGGCATTCAGGCGAAGTGCCTGTATCCAGCGCCACTGAAAGTCAAGATGGACTCTGGAGCGCTGCTGACGCTTTGGGCGGGACGGGCGTAGAGAACGGGCGCATCGAGGAGAAACTGACTGGAGGATGGAACGTCTGCGCAAAGAGGAGGAGAACCAACATACCGGAAGATGAGGCGGAGGTATACAGACGTGGACAAAATTGTTGGTACCCTTCATTAAATCAAAGAAAAACTCATGATGGTCACAGAAATAACTTTAATCTGACAAAAGTAATAATAAATAAAAATTATATAAATGTTGACCAATGAAAGTCAGACATTGCTTTTCATCCATGCTTCAACGGAATTATTTAAAAAATAAATGCATGAAACAGGCCTGGACAAAAATGATGGTACCCACAACTTAATATTTGGTTGCACAACCTTTTGAGGCAATCACTGCAATCAAATGATTCCTGTAACTGTCAATGAGACTTCTGCACCTCTCAGCAGGTATTTTGGCCCACTCCTCATGAGCAAACTGTTCTAGTTGTTTCCGGTTTGAAGGGCGCCTTTTCCAGACAGCACGTTTCAGCTCCTTCCAAAGATGCTCAATAGGATTGAGATCAGGGCTCATAGAAGGCCAGTGTTTTCCTCTTAGCCCTTCTTGGGTGTTTTTAGCTGTGTGTTTTGGGTCATTTTCCTGTTGTAAGACCCGTGACCTGCGACTGAGACCATGCTTTCTGACACTGGCCAGCACATTTCTCTCTAGAATCCCCTGATAGTCTTGAGATTTCATTGTACCCTGCACAGATTCAAGACACCCTGTGTCAGATGCAGCAAATCAGCCCCAGAACATAACCGAGCCTCCCCCATGTTTCACAGTAGGGACCGTGTTCTTTTCTAGATATGCTTCATTTTTCCGTCTGTGAACATAGAGCTGATGTGCCTTGGCAAAAAGTTAAATTTTTGTCTCATCTGTCCACAGGACATTCTCCCAGAAGCTTTGTGGCTCGTCAGCATGTAGTTTGGCATACTCCAGTCTGTTTTTTTTAATGATTTGTCCTCTGGCTCAAACAGCAAAGGATGTTCCAATCTGACACTGATGTTCCTTGAGCATAAAGTTCAGCTTGGATCTATTTTGAAGTCTTTCTAGGCTCTTTTGTTACCATTTGGATTATCCGTCTCTTTGATCTGTCATCAATTTTCCTCCTGCAGCCACGTCCAGGGAGGTTGGCTACAGTCCCATGGATCGTACATACTGAATGACATGTGCAGCTGTAGTCACAGAAACATCTAGCTGCTTGAGATGGTCTAAAGCCTTTACAGTTAACATGCTTGTCTATGATTTTCTTCTCATCTCCTGAGACAACTCTTTCCTTTGCTTCCTCTGGTTTATATTGAGTGTGGTACACACCACGTCACCAAACAACACAGTGACTACCTGGAGTCCTATATATAGGCCCACTGAGTGATTACAGGATTGTAGACACCTAGGAAGCTGATTAGTGGACATACCTTGGATTAACATGTCCCTTTGGTCACATTATTTTCATTCTTTTCTAGGGGTACCATCATTTTTGTCCAGGCCTGTTTCATGCATTTATTTTTTAAATAATTCCGTTGAAGCATGGATGAAAGCAATGTCTGACTTTCATTGGTCAACATTTATATAATTTTTATCCGACTTTTGTCAGATTAAAGTTATTTCTGTGACCATTATGAGTTTTTCTTTGATTTAATGAAGGGTACCAACAATTTTGTCCACGTCTGTATAACACCTAAAGTTTACTCCAGCTCCATTTTAAATTAGGGCTGTTAGAGGTACACATATTGCTGAGCATGTCTGAATAATACATAGAC
Source organism: Apricaphanius iberus (assembly GCA_028564705.1). NCBI lineage: Eukaryota > Metazoa > Chordata > Actinopteri > Cyprinodontiformes > Aphaniidae > Apricaphanius > Apricaphanius iberus. The sequence continues at coordinate 127,044 of JAPXFQ010002326.1, forward strand.
TGAAAGTAATAATAGCATAATGAACAATTTAAGCTGTTACAAAGCAAGAGCAATGGAAGAAAACAAGATCATCTGACGGACTCCTGAAGTTTACATGAGTGGTTTACATTCATTAGGACCTTTCTTACATGCTAGTGTAACATTGGTCATTATTGCACATCGGGTGCTTTTGTCCACAGATGGATTATTTCACCAATCTCTGTCCTATTATCACCGTTGGTCAGACATGGTTACAGTTCATCTCGTGTTTCTGACCGGAAATGTGGAAGTTCTGTTCTATGTTCATAATGTTATTGTTCAGTTTTATCTGAGACAGGTAACACATTTGCAATGTTTAAAAGATTATGGAGACATATCTGGATTTAAGAAGAATCAAAACAAATCAGAGGCAATGATGATAACAGGAACATGGCCTTAACAACTTAACGAGATTGTGTCATTTCGCTGGTCTAGACAAGGATTTAGGTGCTTGGGAATTATTATAACCCCATAAACGACAAGACTTTGTGACGCAAAGCCTGTGAATATTCTCATTCATCCAGGTCATGGTTATCTCAAGGAAATTTCAATCAAACACAACTGGACTTGGTAATTTGTCTTGGAAGACGTTTCACCTCTTATCCAAGAGGCTTCATCAGTTCATGCTCGCCGCTGACCAGGCTGGGACTGGTCCAACTAACTGGTGTGGAGACTCAGCTATTTAACCTCTTGAACAAGAATCATTATGTCATTGAAACCTTTGTGCTCCATGTCTTAACGACGGTCGTTGGCGTGTCGCCTATTGGTGGAGGTTAGGTTTCGGCTTCATTAGTGCCCTATTGTGTTATAACGACAGTCATTGGAGTCACCGTTGTTTTTCTTATTAGAGGCTAAATTGTTGAGTCTCCTGGGTAGGGATGAAAGTGCAGCATTGTAAATTGGAGATAGGTGATGTCTCAGGCCTCCTCTGTTTAGCGATGGTTTCTCTACTTTTACATAGATGGCTTCTTTTACTCCTCTTTGTGACGCAAACTATAATAAGCTAATTAAACAAATAAATGGTGATCTAGCTCGCTGGGAAGTTCTTCCTTTGTCTTTGTTTGGCAGAATTTAGACCGTAAGGATGAATCCCACATCTCTTATTTCTATTCCAGTCGTTACCCATAAGAGTTACAAGTTCTACTTTTAATATGTTTAACAAATTCATTTCTCAGCTTATATGGCAACACAAAAGACCCAGAATTAGACTTAAAACACTTGATCTGGCTAAAAACAAAGGAGGTTTGGCTTTGCCAAATATAAAATGGTATTATTGGGCAGCTCAACTGGCAGCAATGGAGATAGGGAAGCAAAATGGAATCAAATAGAAGAAGGGGAAGTTAAGGACGCTCAACTGTCTGCCACACCCTTTATGGATTAAAATATGTCAATAGAATGAATATTGGAAATGAATGGATAAAACATACAATAAAGGTATGGGCAGAAGTAAAAAATGGCTCAAGGATGTTGGAACAATTTCTCGAGCTATTTGCATTGTGGGTAATGTAGATTTTCCACCTTGAATTTGTGACCATGGTTTTAGGAAATGGGCAGCTAAAGGCCTCATTATTATTATTAACCAACTCTTTGAAGAAACACATTTAAAATCCTTCACACAACTTCAGGAACAATTTGATCTTCCCTCAAGGGATTTTTATAGATATTTGCAAATGAGGCACTGCATTACAAACCATACGGAAAAAGAAAGAATTGGCAAAATCTTAATCTTAATATTTTATCTGAATTTCAGAAAAAACACCTCCCTGTTGGTAAACACGCTTCCCATCTTTATAAAAGATTATCCACAGGCATTGTTGAAAATACTTACAATATTAAGGAAAAATGGGAACTAGAAGCCAATATAGTGACAGAAGATGAGTTATGGGACAAACTCTGTTATAAGTGCCATAAGGGAATTAATAAACAATGTATTTTCATACTCCTCTGGTTATTTCAAATTTTGTGAAAGATCCGTCTTCAGCTTTATGCTGGAGACAATGTGGTAAAATAGGTGACCATACGCATATATCCTGTAATCCTTGGAAAAGTATTAAAGAGGAGATGGAAGGGTTAGGGTTAAATGACTTCATCATTACAAATAAAAACTGATCTTTTCAATCAGCGATGGCACATTGTTAAACAATATTTAAATCTATAAATTAAATTATGAAAGAGGGGGAAAAAAGAGGAAAATGTAATTTATTTTTTTACGTTATTTTAATTTTATTTCTTTTTATATATTTGTTTTTGACGTTATATGATCATTATATTGCTGGGTATGAGAGCGATGTAGTTTCTCCAGTATGGATCAGAGTAGTACGCATAAAGTTCCTGGATGAGTACTACGCTATCCCACAATGCAGCAGAAGCCCCAAAATCCTAGAAGAAGAGTGACCTCGGCTACAGAGGAACCATCAACCACTGACAGTGTCGTAATGTCTGCGTATAAATGTAAAAGTGTAGCCATGTTACTGATTAGGTGGTTTTTTGACTGATTAAATGTTTAAGTCGATAAGTTAACGTTAAACGGGACCACAGGCGATGTAGCGTAAAACATCCGGGTCAAAGGACACAAAATGGTGGAGCAGTACGTCCGGCTTCATGCCTCCTACTTTCAAAAAATGATTCCCATACAGGCTTGAATATTAATATATCCCTAAAACTTGTTTGAATATCTTCAATCTTTAAAACAATCTGATTATATTCGAATAAAAAAGTTCGGAGTCAAAGCCCTTGCAGATGGAACCTGGAAAGGTTCCCCTGGTAACTAAGTTCCTACAACCGTGTTCTTGGAACTTAGTTACCAGGGGAACCTTTTCAGATTCTACCTGCACAGGAGTCAGGCACCGTGATGCGTTTTATTTTGTTCTAATTTTAGTATTTTGTTCATGGTGGGGCCTTACGTAACAAGCAGAACACTGTTGAATTAAATATTATCAAAATTAATTCAGTGCATGTTCAAGCAGAGACAAAATGGAGCCAATTTCCAGTTCTTAACATTTATTTTGAACAGATTAACAAATTGCAGTTTACAGAGAAAGATGCCCTAGTTTCTCTGGGCCAGATTTAAAGACATCTGACAATTGAATGATTTTCATGTCATAACTTTTATAGACACCAAACTTCGCCAGGATTGTAGGCGTTTCCTCTCCCTCGAATCTGCTCCAATCAGAATCATTTCCAAACAGTGTCTTAACCATGATTGGCTGTCAGAGAATTATGCAGTCATAAGATGAGTTGTGTCCTTGTTCTTGGTCAAAAGTTCATTCTGAGTTTTATGGTCCTAAACAACACTCCCAGCTTCATGGCCTTGGTCCCGGCATACTAAATCTACAGACATCCTGTTTTTACAGCCTGCAATAAAACTTACCCAAGAGTTTTGACTTAAAAGCTTATCCCAATAACAAATACTGACAGACAATATATTTTTTACAACCATGCAAACTATATAAAACAGACTTTTACCTTCTGAATAATAGATGTTTAAAACATATGTAGAAATAATACAACAACACCAAACCGCCCCTGCCTCAGACTGGGAGCTAAAATGGTTCCAGGAACTTCTCTGTGTGACAGTCTTTCACTGTGAAGCCTTTTAGCTGCCTACGGACGTCTTCCCAGCAGGAAGGTTGGTTCATTAGCTTTGGTCTGGACCAGGAGCGATTCTAGGATCAGATATTTAGGGGGGCTGAGCCACCAGAGAGCCGCCCAGCGAGGCAACACAAATTTAACTGTTCTGAGCAGCACCTTGGCTTTGTATCAGCACATTATGCATCTGCTCATAAAAATATCCCAAACTGACTGAACCAATCAGAACAAAGAGAGTTTAGCCGTCTGCCAAGAGTTCAGATTCCTCCATAAAACCTGATCATCCCCAACATGGAGTCACTCCTTCTTTGGCCCATTTACGACATTTCCTGAATATTGCATCCAACTCCGTCAACAACTCTGACTTATTTTGTTAACAGAAAGCATTATTTTTAATTATTCATTTTATAATATGTTATTCCATAGCTTACTGTCTGCTTTCACTCACCTTTTTGTTCTTATTCGTTTTATGTCTGAGTTGCCTTAACGTTTAATTTTCCACCCTGTGGGATCAATAGTCTGTCAGTTCAATTCATTTATTCATAGCAAGATAAACGGCAGATTTATTTTATTGATAAGTAGTATCTGAAACATATGAAAACATTAGAAAACTTTTTGAAATGTTAAGATTATCTCATTTTCTCCTGCAGTTTGGTGGATTTCTGATGCGTAAAGCAAAGAAAACGCCTGAAATAATGTAAAAACATGTTTGTTTTTTCTGGATTAAAACAAAAATATAAATATAAATCTTTTTTTTTCTAAATTAACAAGAACATAAATGAAATAAAAGCTCAGTTTTTCTGAATCAAAGCTTTAGTTGTTTGTTTTTTTACCAACACAAGTTATTATTTCTGAAATAACTAGAGAGAAAACTTTTTTTTTAACGTTTTTTGAAAAAATATAATTTTTACAAAGTATTTCATAACAAGATGTTTTTTAATTGGTGATTTACTGAAAGAAAATAAAGTAATAAATATGACTACAGTGTTTTTAGGAGATGATCTGTAGGTATAACTAAAGCAAACAAAAGTTTCTACCTGCAGACAGACAGACCTCAACTCAAAGAAACAGGAACTAAAACGTGTTTGTTTAGTTAAATTACACGTTTAGTTTGTAAGTTAGATGCTGAGAAATAATCATCTCTAAAGTATGCATATAGTGTCTCTCTTATGTAAAATTAATTTAGTTGATTTTCTTTTTTATCACTTCAGTAGGATGTAACAATAACTAGTTTAATATTGAAAAAACAGCAAATCCTCGTATCACATTCAGCTCTCTGTAACAGAATCCCACTGGAGATTCACCAGACCCACATACCCGTACGATGCGTTTAAAGGCGGCTCGGAAAAAATATTGTTGCATAAAAACAGAATTTAACAAATAAATTGTAATTTTTTAAAAATATGACATTTGAAGCAATAATGTGTCTTTTGACAGCCTTTGTATTTTGTAAAAACAAAAAAACTTAAATCTAAATCTTAAAACTTAAAATCGCCCCTGGTTCTGCACCAAATGTTAATTCTTGGTTCTTGTTTTTGCCTGGGTTCCTGTTCACGCTGCAGTAAATGCAGCAGGACCAAACAGGTTAAAGGTGTAAGCAGGTAACACCTGGAAACTGTACTAAAATAGCTCAACATGTTCTCTGTATTTGAGCGGTTTTTTAAACAAAGGTGGCGCTTCCTTACTGAGGCTTTGGAGCGCGTCTGTGGCTGCGCAGCTGGAACAACACAGGTGGTTTACCGAGGCGACTTCCTCTTACTGAAACACGACTCTGATGGCAGTAAGCAGGTGTGTAGGAGGCGGCTATGACCCTAAATCACCTGGGCACATCTTTAGGAACATTGCGACGCACATGTGGCTTTTGCTGAGATTATTACAGTTTTAGTAAAAATTCTCCAGAATGTGTCATCAGAGGAAACTTTCTGGTGCATATCGACCTCTGACCTCCTGTGTCCTGGCCCCCAGATGGCGGAGACGGTGAAGTACGTGGACGACGAACACAAGAGCATCTTCCTGAAGCTGCTGAACGAGCAGCGGCTGGAGGGCGAGCACTGCGACATCGCCGTGGTGGTGGAGGACGTCAAGTTCCGCGCTCACCGCTGCGTCCTCGCCGCCTGCTCCAACTACTTCAAGAAGCTCTTCAAGAAACACGAGGTAACGCTCCGCCTGCCCCTCCGTCCTCCCCCAGAGGCTCCGCCCGTCTCACCTGGCCCTGTGTCCCGCAGGTGGACAACTCGTCCGTGATCGAGATCGACTTCATCCGCTCGGACATCTTCGAGGAGGTCCTGAACTACATGTACACGGCCAAGATCTCCGTCAAGAAGAGGGACGTCAACCTGATGATGTCGTCGGGACAGATCCTGGGGATCCGCTTCCTGGACAAGCTCTGCTCTCAGGTAACGTCCAGGTAGAGTCCAGGGCGGGTACGATGTAGAAGGACAGCGTACCGATAAAGGGATTCGTCATGTCAATATAAACAATTAGCAACAAGCTCCCTGGTCACTTTGTTCTTCAATGAACTAATAATTAAATTAAACCCTTTTTCAAACACTTAAAAAGAAGTACCAGGGTGTAGACTGAGCCCAGGTTCTAATCCAGTCCAGCTGCTAACGCTAACAAGCTACTCACTGATACCAGAGTGTAGACTGAGCCCAGGTTCTAATCCAGTCCAGCTGCTAAAGCTAACGTTAACAAGCTACTCACTGATACCAGAGTGTAGACTGAGCCCAGGTTCTAATCCAGTCCAGCTGCTAAAGCTAACGCTAACAAGCTACTCACTGATACCAGAGTGTAGACAGAGCCCAGGTTCTAATCCAGTCCAGCTGCTAACGCTAACAAGCTACTCACAGATACCAGAGTGTAGACTGAGCCCAGGTTCTAATCCAGTCCAGCTGCTAAAGCTAACAAGCTACTCACAGATACCAGAGTGTAGACAGAGCCCAGGTTCTAATCCAGTCCAGCTGCTAACGCTAACAAGCTACTCACAGATACCAGAGTGTAGACTGTGCCCAGGTTCTAATCCAGTCCAGCTGCTAACGCTAACAAGCTACTCACAGATACCAGAGTGTAGACTGAGCCCAGGTTCTAATCCAGTCCAGCTGCTAACGCTAACAAGCTACTCACTGATACCAGAGTGTAGACTGAGCCCAGGTTCTAACCCAGTCCAGCTGCTAACGCTAACAAGCTACTCACTGATACCAGAGTGTAGACTGAGCCCAGGTTCTAATCCAGTCCAGCTGCTAACGCTAACAAGCTACTCACTGATACCAGAGTGTAGACTGAGCCCAGGTTCTAATCCAGTCCAGCTGCTAAAGCTAACAAGCTACTCACTGATACCAGAGTGTAGACTGAGCCCAGGTTCTAATCCAGTCCAGCTGCTAAAGCTAACGCTAACAAGCTACTCACTGATACCAGAGTGTAGACAGAGCCCAGGTTCTAATCCAGTCCAGCTGCTAAAGCTAACGCTAACAAGCTACTCACTGATACCAGAGTGTAGACTGAGCCCAGGTTCTAATCCAGTCCAGCTGCTAAAGCTAACAAAAGCTAACCACACTGATACAGAGTGTAGACAGAGCCCAGGTTCTAATCCAGTCCAGCTGCCTAACGCTAACAAGCTACTCACTGATACCAGAGTGTAGACTGAGCCCAGGTTCTAATCCAGTCCAGCTGCTAAAGCTAACAAGCTACTCACTGATACCAGAGTGTAGACTGAGCCCAGGTTCTAATCCAGTCCAGCTGCTAAAGCTAACGTTAACAAGCTACTCACCTATACCAGAGTGTAGACTGAGCCCAGGTTCTAATCCAGTCCAGCTGCTAAAGCTAACGAGCTACTCACAGATACCAGGGTGTAGACTGAGCCCAGGTTCTAATCCAGTCCAGCTGCTAAAGCTAACGTTAACAAGCTACTCACTGATACCAGAGTGTAGACAGAGCCCAGGTTCTAATCCAGTCCAGCTGCTAAAGCTAACGAGCTACTCACTGATACCAGGGTGTAGACTGAGCCCAGGTTCTAATCCAGTCCAGCTGCTAAAGCTAACGAGCTACTCACTGATACCAGGGTGTAGACTGAGCCCAGGACATTGATGATGATGTGTGTCCTCAGAAACGTGACGTGTCCTCAGAAGACAAGGACAAGTTCCCCTATGACATCGTCAAGATGGCGCTGCCTCCTGAAGCTCAGCTGGCTGCAGACCCAGAGGTCGGTACTCAGCAACACACCATCAGCTGCTGGAGTCACTTCTGTTCTCTCATCCTGATTGGTCGGCTGTACAGGTGCTCGGTGAGCAGGACGACACGCCCAGTACAGACGACCTGGTGGAGGCGTCGACCAATCAGGAGCTAGACAAGTCTCCAAATGCAGCGCTACACGTGCAGGAAGCCATCTTGAAAGAGCTGACCAATGAGGATGTTCACAAGGTGTTTCACCTGTGGCTCACCTGTCTTTTACCTGTCCTTTTCCTATCCTTTACCTGACCTTTACCTGTCCTTTTACCGGATCTTAAACTGACTTTTACCCATCCTTTACCTGACCTTTACCTGACCTTTTACCTGTCCTTTACCTGTCCTTTTCCTATCCTTTACCTGACCTTTACCTGTCCTTTTACCGGATCTTAAACTGACTTTTACCCATCCTTTACCTGACCTTTTACCTGTCCTTTTCCTATCCTTTACCTGTGCTTTACCTGACTTTTACCTGACCTTTACCTGTCCTTTTACCTGACCTTTACCTGTCTTTTACCGGATCTTAACCTGACTTTTACCCGTCCTTTACCTGACCTTTACCTGACCTTAACCTGACTTTTACCTGACCTTTATCTGTCCTTTTACCTGTCCTTTAACTGACCTTTACCTGACCTTTACCTGTGCTTTACCGGATCTTAACCTGACTTTTACCCGTCCTTTACCTGACCTTTACCTGTGCTTTACCTGTCCTTTACCTGACCTTTACCTGTGCTTTACCTGTCCTTTAACTGACCTTTACCTGTGCTTACCTGACTTTTACCTGTCGTTTACCTGAGCTTTACCTGTCGTTTACCTGAGCTTTACCTGTCCTTTACCTGACCTTTACCTGACCTTTACCTGTGCTTTACCTGTCCTTTACCTTTCCTTTTACCTGTCCTTTACCTGACTTTTACCTGTCCTTTACCTTTCCTTTTACCTGTCCTTTACCTTTCCTTTACCTGACCTTTACCAGACCTTTACCCATCCTTTACCTGACCTTTACCTGACCTTCACCTGTCTTTTACCCGTCCTTTACCTGACCTTCACCAGACCATCACCTGACCTTTACCTGACCTTTACCTGACCTTCACCTGTCCATTGGTTCACCATCACCAGACCATCACCAGACCATCACCTGACCTTTACCTGACCTTCACCTGACCTTCACCTGTCCTTTACCTGACCATCACCTGACCTTTACCTGACCTTCACCTGACCATTACCTGACCTTTACCTGACCTTCACCTGTCCTTTACCTGACCTTCACCTGTCCTTTACCTGTCCTTTACCTGACCTTTACCTGTCCTTTACCTGACCTTTACCTGACCTTTACCTGACCTTTACCTGTCCTTTACCTGTCCTTTACCTGTCCTTTACCTGACCTTTACCTGTCCTTTACCTGACCTTTACCTGTGCTTTACCTGTCCTTTACCTTTCCTTTTACCTGTCCTTTACCTGTCCTTTACCTTTCCTTTTACCTGTCTTTACCTGTGCTTTACCTGACCATTACCTTACCTTTACCTGTCCTTTACCTGTCCTTCACCTGACTTTTACCTGACCCTCCTGACTCTTTCACCAATGGCAGACGTCTTAACGAAGCAGCATGAACCCATCTTGTTTAACCTGTGTGACTCGTTCAGGTGTCCTGCTACGATGCGGATGTGGTGACAGAGATGGAGGCGGAGCCTAAGGAGCTGGGGGCGGAGCATCACGCCACCCAGACGCTGACGTTCACGGACAGCATGGGCGAGGTGAAGGACGAGCAGGCACCTGGCTGGTCCTCGGCCACCACAGACATGAAGTTTGAGTACCTGTTGTATGGACACCGGGAGCAGCTGGCCTGCCAGGTGTGTGGGAAGACCTTCCTGGATGAGAGCAGACTCAGGTAGGTGCACACCTGGACTCCATTGTTCCCAGACCTGCAACATTACACGGGTTTCAGCTCCAACACACCTGTAGAGAAAAGGTTGGTTGGAGCAGGAACACGTCTAAATGTTGCAGGTGACCCTGATGTAGCAGAACAACCTGAAAACTCACCTGAAGCTCCGCCTCCTTAGAAAACACGAGAAGCTGCACTCAGCGGAGCGCCCGTTTGCCTGCGAGATCTGCTCCAAAGCCTTCACCACACATGCTCACCTGAAAGGTAAGGCCACGCCCCTTCACACCTTTACTCACCTGCCAGGAGCCGGGCCATGCGATTGACTCCGCCCTCACCTTTCTGCTTCAGAACACCTGAAGATCCACACAGGCTTTAAACCATACAGGTGCGACGTTTGTGGGAAGTCGTTCATTCGAGCTCCAGACCTGAAGAAACACGAACGGGTCCACAGCAACGAGAGGCCGTTCGCCTGTCAGATGTGTGACAAGGTGAGCTCACCTGTCTCTATCACACCTGTTTTTAGTTCACCTGTTTTTAGCTCACCTGTCTCTCTCTGCAGGCTTTCAAACACAAGTCTCACCTGAAGGACCACGAGAGAAGACACCGAGGAGAGAAACCCTTTGTCTGTCCGTCCTGCACCAAGGCCTTCGCTAAGGTACCAGAACCACCAGAACTCAGTCAGGGTCCAGGTTCTGGGTCCTTCAGCAGGATATCTGGTTCTCGTTTAGACCAGAACCATCCATGGTTCCCTCTGATGACGTTCTCTCTCTCTCTGTGTTTCAGGCGTCGGATCTGAAGCGTCATGAGAACAACATGCACAGCGACAGGAAGCAGCTCAACCCTCTGCAGAGCGACACGGAGACGCTGCAGGCTGCCGCCATGGCTGCTGAGGAACAGCACCTGGAGAACATCAGCTGTTCCTAACGCCTGGAGAACATCAGCTGTTCCTAAAACTTAGAGAACATCAGCTGTTCCTAACATCTGGAGAACATCAGCTGTTCCTAACATCTGGAGAACATTGGCTGTTCCTAAAACTTAGAGAACATCAGCTGTTCCTAAAACTTAGAGAACATCAGCTGTTCCTAACATCTGGAGAACATCAGCTGTTCCTAACATCTGGAGAACATCAGCTGTTCCTAAAACTTAGAGAACATCAGCTGTTCCTAACATCTGGAGAACATCAGCTGTTCCTAACATCTGGAGAACATCGGCTGTTCCTAAAACTTAGAGAACATCACTGTTCCTAAAACTTGAGAACACAGCTGTTCCTAACACCTGGAGAACATCACTTTCCTAACATCTGGAAACATCAGCAGTTCCTAACACCTGGAGAACATCAGCTGTTCCTAAACTTAGAGAACATCAGCTGTCCCTAACATCGGAGAACAACAGCTGTTCCTAACACCTGGAGAACACAGCTGTTCCTAAAACTGAGAACACAGCTGTTCCTAAAACTTAGAAACATCAGCTTTCCTAACATCTGGAGAACATCAGCTGTTCCTAACGCCTGGAGAACATCAGCTGTTCCTAAAACCTAGAGAACATCAGCTGTTCCTAACACCTGGAGAACATCAGCTGTTCCTAAAACTTAGAGAACATCAGCTGTTCCTAAAATCTGGAGAACATCAGCTGTTCCTAACGCCTGGAGAACATCAGCTGTTCCTAAAACTTAGAGAACATCAGCTGTTCCTAAAACTTAGAGAACATCAGCTGTTCCTAACACAAACACACCCAACACAAACACCCAAAACTTAGAGAACATCAGCTGTTCCTAACATCTTGAGAACACTCGGCTGTCCTGAAACCTAGAGAACATCACTGTTCCTAACATATGGAAACATCAGCTGTCCAAACTAGAGAACATCACCCAACACAAACCCAACACTGGAGAACATTGGCTGTTCCTAAAACTTAGAGAACATCAGCTGTTCCTAACATCTGGAGAGCATCGGCTGTTCCTGAAACCTAGAGAACATCAGCTGTTCCTAACATCTGGAGAACATCAGCTGTTCCTAAAGCCTGGAGAACATCAGCTGTTCCTAACATCTGGAGAACATCAGCTGTTCCTAACGCCTGGAGAACATCAGGTTTTCCTAACACCTGGAGAACATCAGCTGTTCCTAACACCTGGAGAACATCAGCTGTTCCTAACATCTGGAGAACATCAGCTGTTCCTAACATCTGGAGAACATCAGCTGTTCCTAACATCTGGAGAACATCAGCTGTTCCTAACATCTGGAGAACATCAGCTGTTCCTAAAACTTAGAGAACATCAGCTGTTCCTAACATCTGGAGAACATCAGCTGTTCCTAACGCCTGGAGAACATCAGGTTTTCCTAACATCTGGAGAACATCAGCTGTTCCTAACGCCTGGAGAACATCAGGTTTTCCTAACACCTGGAGAACATCAGCTGTTCCTAACACCTGGAGAACATCAGCTGTTCCTAACGCCTGGAGAACATCAGCTGTTCCTAAAACTTAGAGAACATCAGCTGTTCCTAACGCCTGGAGAACATCAGCTGTTCCTAAAACTTAGAGAACATCAGCTGTTCCTAACGCCTGGAGAACATCAGCTGTTCCTAACATCTGGAGAACATCAGCTGTTCCTAACATCTGGAGAACATCAGCTGTTCCTAAAACTTAGAGAACATCAGCTGTAAAATAGAGAACATCAGCTGTTCCTACGAGAACATCACTGTTCCTAACACTGGAATCACTTTCCTAACACCTGGAGAACATCAGGTTCCTAAAACTTGAGAGAACATCAGCTGTCCTAAAACTGGAACATCGTCTAACATCTGGAGAACATTGGCTGTTCCTAAAACTTAGAGAACATCAGCTGTTCCTAACATCTGGAGAGCATCGGCTGTTCCTGAAACCTAGAGAACATCAGCTGTTCCTAACATCTGGAGAACATCAGCTGTTCCTAAAGCCTGGAGAACAGCAGCTGTTCCTAAAACTTAGAGAACATCAGCTGTTCCTAACGCCTGGAGAACATCAGGTTTTCCTAACACTGGAGAACATCAGGTTTTCCTAACATCTGGAGAACATCAGCTGTTCCTAACGCCTGGAGAACATCAGCTGTTCCTAACGCCTGGAGAACATCAGCTGTTCCTAACACCTGGAGAACATCAGGTTTTCCTAACATCTGGAGAACATCAGCTGTTCCTAAAGCCTGGAGAACATCAGCTGTTCCTAACCCAAACACACCAACACAAACACACCCAACTCTGGAGAACATCAGCTGTTCCTAACGCCTGAGAACATCAGCTGTTCCTACAACTTAGAGAACATCAGCTTTTCCTAACATCTGGAGAACATCAGCTGTTCCTGAAACCTAGAGAACATCAGCTGTTCCTAACGCCTGGAGAACATCAGCTGTTCCTAACACCTGGAGAACATCAGCTGTTCCTAACACCTGGAGAACATCAGCTGTTCCTAAAACTTAGAGAACATCAGCTGTTCCTAACATCTGGAGAACATCAGCTGTTCCTAACACCTGGAGAACATCAGCTGTTCCTAACATCTGGAGAACATCAGCTGTTCCTAACGCCTGGAGAACATCAGCTGTTCCTAAAACTTAGAGAACATCAGCTGTTCCTAACGCCTGGAGAACATCAGCTGTTCCTAACACCTGGAGAACATCGGCTGTTCCTAAAACTTAGAGAACATCAGCTGTTCCTAACACCTGGAGAACATCAGCTGTTCCTAACATCTGGAGAACATCGGCTGTTCCTAAAACCTAGAGAACATCAGCTGTTCCTAACATCTGGAGAACATCAGCTTTCCTAAAACCTAGAGAACATCAGCTTTCCTAACCCTGGAGAACACAGTTTCCTAACACTGGAGAACATCGGCTGTTCCTAACGCCTGGAGAACATCAGCTGTTCCTGAAACCTAGAGAACATCAGCTGTTCCTAACATCTGGAGAACATCAGCTGTTCCTAACATCTGGAGAACATCAGCTGTTCCTAACATCTGGAGAACATCAGCTGTTCCTAACATCTGGAGAACATCAGCTGTTCCTAAAACTTAGAGAACATCAGCTGTTCCTAAAACTTAGAGAACATCAGCTGTTCCTAACGCCTGGGGAACATCAGCTGTTCCTGAAATCTAGAGAACATCAGCTTTTCCTAACATCTGGAGAACATCAGCTGTTCCTAACATCTGGAGAACATTGGCTGTTCCTAAAACTTAGAGAACATCAGCTGTTCCTAACGCCTGGAGAACATCAGCTGTTCCTAAAACTTAGAGAACATCAGCTGTTCCTAAAACTTAGAGAACATCAGCTGTTCCTAACATCTGGAGAACATCAGCTGTTCCTAACATCTGGAGAACATCAGCTGTTCCTAACATCTGGAGAACATCAGCTGTTCCTAACATCTGGAGAACATCAGCTGTTCCTAACGCCTGGGGAACATCAGCTGTTCCTGAAATCTAGAGAACATCAGCTTTTCCTAACATCTGGAGAACATTGGCTGTTCCTAAAACTTAGAGAACATCAGCTGTTCCTAACATCTGGAGAACATCAGCTGTTCCTAACGCCTGGAGATAAACTGGAGAACTGTGGGAGAAACCTGAGGAACCAAACCATGAGGTTCTGTTCTCTCCAGGTCCTGACTATCAGGTGACCCCATGACCTTGTGGACCGTATCATCTGAACAGAACTTTTATGTCTTATTAAGGCGGTTCTGCTCAGTTTCATGAGCAGAACCGCCTTGTTGTGTGATGATGTCATCAGATGATTGGATGAAACTATGAAATAAACCTTTTAAATGTTTTTCTAAATACGGTGTGAAGGTTTTTGCCCTCAGTAGCGTCTGCCAGGTTTGACAGGAAGCTGCAGTACCAGCAGTGACCAGCAGGATGAGACACAGCACCAGGGTAGGTTTTTATTACAACACCAGCAGGTAACAGAACAGGTGAGTTCAGATGACAATCGGCTCGTTGTCAGGGTTTAATCAGCCAATCACAGCGAGGGTTGACTCTGTAGACGTCCAACAGGAAGCAGTCCGGGTGGAGGCGGCGCTCATCTGACAGACAGGTAGAGACACACAGGTCCTCAGGTGTTCCACAGACAGGTATGTGTGGTGATGATGTCACCAGGATACTCACAGATGTTTCCACCAACTTCGTAGAGATGATGGGCGGAGCTAGGGACAGAAAGACAGACAGGTTACCTGGAAGGACAGGTGTCTCCTAGGGGAGGGGAGGTGTCTCCTAGGGCGTACAGGTGTCTCCTAGGGAGTACAGGTGTCTCCTAGGGAGGGTAGGTGTCTCCTAGGGAGGATAGGTGTCTCCTATGGGAGGGTAGGTGTCTCCTAGGGGAAGAAAGGTGTCTCCTAGGGGAGGACAGGTGTCTCCTAGGGGAGGACAGGTGTCTCCTAGGGGAGGACAGGTGTCTCCTAGGGGAGGACAGGTGTCTCCTAGGGGAGGACAGGTGTCTCCTAGGGGAGGACAAGTGTCTCCTAGGGGAGTACAAGTGTCTCCTAGGGAGGATAGGTGTCTCCTAGGGGAGGGGAGGTGTCGCCTAGGGGAGGATTGCTGTCTCCTAGGGGAGGATTGCTGTCTCCTAGGGGAGGATTGCTGTCTCTTAGGGGAGTACAGGTGTCTCCTAGGGGAGTACAAGTGTCTCCTAGGGGACTGTAGGTGTCGCCTAGGGAGGATAGGTGTCTCCTAGGGGAGGGGAGGTGTCTCCTAGGGGAGGGGAGGTGTCTCCTAGGGGAGGACAGGTGTCTCCTAGAAGAGGACAGGTGTCTCCTAGGGAGGGGAGGTGTCTCCTAGGGGAGGATTGCTGTCTCCTAGGGGAGTACAGGTGTCTCCTAGGGGAGTACAGGTGTCTCCTAGGGGAGGACAGGTGTCTCCTAGGGGAGGACAGGTGTCTCCTAGGGGAGGACAGGTGTCTCCTAGAAGAGGACAGGTGTCTCCTAGGGGAGTACAGGTGTCTCCTAGAAGAGGACAGGTGTCTCCTAGGGGAGGACAGGTGTCTCCTAGGGGAGGATTGCTGTCTCCTAGGGGAGGATTGCTGTCTCCTAGGGGAGGATTGCTGTCTCTTAGGGGAGTACAGGTGTCTCCTAGGGGAGTACAAGTGTCTCCTAGACACCTATCGCCTAGGGAGGATAGGTGTCTCCTAGGGGAGGGGAGGTGTCTCCTAGGGGAGGGGAGGTGTCTCCTAGAGAGGACAGGTGTCTCCTAGGGGAGTACAGGTGTCTCCTAGGGGAGGACAGGTGTCTCCTAGGGAGGGGAGGTGTCTCCTAGGGGAGGGGAGGTGTCTCCTAGGGGAGTACAGGTGTCTCCTAGGGGAGTACAGGTGTCTCCTAGGGGAGGACAGGTGTCTCCTAGAGAGGACAGGTGTCTCCTAGAAGAAGCCAGGTGTCTCCTAGGGGAGGACAGGTGTCTCCTAGGGAGGGGAGGTGTCTCCTAGGGGAGGATTGCTGTCTCCTAGGGCAGGGTAGGTGTCTCCTAGAGAGGACAGGTGTCTCCTAGGGGAGGACAGGTATTACCTGGCCTCGGACTCAAAGCGGGTTGTCACATCTTTAGCGGTCGTCTTTTCATCTAGTTGTATCGCCATGGAAACCTTGGTGTGTAGGGGGGCGTGAACCCTGATGACCCCTTCAGAAAGCTCACTGACCTGGAACCAGAACCATACAGAACCTGGTCTCAGTAACCGACAGAACCAGACAGAACCATCCTCCTGGATAATAATAATACAATTATTTTACATAAAATCTGATTCTAATGGTCCCAGTAGCACTGATGGTCCCAGTAACACTGATGGTCCCGGACTGGTGATGCGTGACTAACTACCTGGGCTGACGACACCCAACCGTACCCAGTAGAAGTGATGATACCTGACGGACGGTACGATGGGATCAGGAAACGGACTCTTGGAACCAGAGGAACCTTCATACACAGTGGCCCATGGAACCGGTCTGACCCACTTCTTCAGAACCTGATCACCAACCTGGTTCCTATAAGTGTTCCTTCACTCAGCAGCTGCTGGTTCTGAACACATGCTGACCCTAATCTGGAAGCTCAGGAATCTTTAGCAGAGACAGACTCTAATAATAAACCCGAGGAGGTTCTGGTCTCATGTTGGACCGGTTCTCTACATGTGTGTCTTCTGAGGACGGAGGACCCAAACATGAAGACGAATGCTGAGAAGCTCATATGGAGGACACTGATGAGCAGTTGGGTCAGAACCCGCCTGGTTCTGAGCCAGAACCCGCCTGGTTCTGAGCTCACCTGGTTGCGGTCGTTCTTCCTCCTCAGCAGCCGGGAAGTCGTCCTGCTCAGGTTAAACTGTCTCCTATTGGACGCCTGGTTCATCTGTCTCACCTGGGCCAGAAGGAACTTTGGCACCTGTGGGAGAAAACAGGAAGTGATGTCATTGTGGGCGGGACCCTGACGTGGGCGGATCGGGAGACTCACGGTCCACAGCAGGTCCTGGTGGCGGATCATCAGCCCGATTAGCTTGGCTCCGCCCACCGCCGCCTCCATCTCCTCTCGCTGGTTGGTGATGGAGCGCTTGTTTCCACGGTGACGGCGGCTGAACAGGTTGGGGGCCATCACCATGGAGACGTTCCAGAGAGACATCCGGTTGCGGTCCTGATGAGAGACCACGGTACGGAGGAACACCAGCAGGGCCTGTAACCATGGAAACACCCTCCCTGTGCATGGGTGGACTTAAGGTGGAACGACGGAGGATAAAGGTGGAATTTACCTTCAGAGTGTTTCTGTGCGCCTCGGGGAGGAGGAAGAGGAGGAGCTGCAGGGCCTGGACCTGGTGGACCTCAGAGGATACACCTGCAGGGACACATCAGCTGAGAGGACTGGTCTACCTGCACGCCAGGTGTCTACCAGGTAGACGAAAATTAGAAACATCCTGTCCAGGGGTCCTTTCCAGAAAGCACGTTATGTACCATAAGTTTGTGTACGGAGTAGAACGCAGACATGCGCGCGTACGGAGTAGAACGCGGACATGCGCGCGTACGGAGTAGAACGCGGACATGCGCGCTTACGGAGTAGAACGCAGACAGGCGCGCTTACGGAGTAGAACGCAGACAGGCGCGCGTACCGTGTACGAAGTAGAACGGGTACAGGCGCGCGTACCGTGTACGGAGTAGAACGCGGACAGGCGCGCGTACCGAGTACGGAGTAGTACGCGGACAGGCGCGCGTACCGAGTACGGAGTAGAACGCGGACAGGCGCGCGTACCGAGTACGGAGTAGAACGCGGACATGCGCGCGTACCGAGTACGGAGTAGTACGCGGACATGCGCGCGTACCGAGTACGGAGTAGAACGCGGACATGCGCGCGTACCGAGTACGGAGTAGAACGCGGACATGCGCGCGTACCGAGTACGGAGTAGAACGGGTACAGGCGCGCGTACCGAGTACGGAGTAGAACGCGGACATGCGCGCGTACCGAGTACGGAGTAGAACGCGGACAGGCGCGCGTACCGAGTACGGAGTAGAACGCGGACATGCGCGCGTACCGAGTACGGAGTAGAACGGGACATGCGCGCGACGGTACGGAGTAGAACGCGGACATCGCGCGTACCGAGTACGGAGTAGAACGCAGACAGGCGCGCGTACCGAGGACGGAGTAGAACGCGGACATGCGCGCTTACGGAGTAGAACGCAGACAGGCGCGCGTACCGTGTACGAAGTAGAACGGGTACAGGCGCGCGTACCGTGTACGGAGTAGAACGCGACAGGCGCGCGTACCGGTACGGAGTAGTACGCGGACAGGCGCGCGTACCGAGTACGAGTAGAACCGGACAGGCGCGCGTACGGAGTAGAACGCGGACAGGCGCGCTACCGAGTACGGAGTAGAACGCGGACAGGCGCGGTAACCGAGTACGGAGTAGAAACGCGGACAGGCGCGCGTACCGAGTACGGAGTAGAACGCGGACATGCGCGGCGTTCCGAGTACGGAGTAGAACGCGGACAGGCGCGCGTACCGAGGACGGAGTAGAACGCGGACATGCGCGCGTACGGAGTACGGAGTAGAAGCGACGCGCGTACGGATAAACGGACAGGCGCGGTACCGAGTACGGAGTAGAACGCGGACAGGCGCGTTTACCGAGTACGGAGTAGAACGCGGACAGGCGCGCTTACCGAGTACGGAGTAGAACGCGGACCAGGGCGCGTACCGAGTACGGAGTAGAACGCGGACAAGGCGCGCGTACCGAGTACGGGTAGAACGCGGCAGGCGCGCGTACCGAGTACGGAGTAGACGCGGACAGGCGCGCGCGAGTACGGAGTAGAACGCGGACAGGGCGCGTACCGAGTACGGAGTAGAACGCGGACATGCGCGCGTACCGAGTACGGAGTAGAACGCGGACATGCGCGCGTACCGAGTACGGAGTAGAACGCGGACATGCGCGCGTACCGAGTACGGAGTAGAACGCGGACATGCGCGCGTACCGAGGACGGAGTAGAACGCGGACATGCGCGCGTACCGAGTACGGAGTAGAACGCGGACAGGCGCGCGTACCGAGTACGGAGTAGAACGCGGACATGCGCGCGTACCGAGTACGGAGTAGAACGCGGACAGGCGCGCGTACCGAGTACGGAGTAGAACGCGGACATGCGCGCGTACCGAGTACGGAGTAGTACGCGGACAGGCGCGCGTACCGAGTACGGAGTAGTACGCGGACAGGCGCGCGTACCGAGTACGGAGTAGAACGCAGACAGGCGCGCGTACCGTGTACGAAGTAGAACGGGTACAGGCGCGCGTACCGAGTACGGAGTAGAACGCAGACAGGAGCGTTCTAGGCGCGAGTACGGAGTAGAACGCAGACAGGCGCGCGTACCGAGTACGGAGTAGAACGCAGACAGGTGTGTGTGGGTCAGCAGGGGCGTCGGCAGCTCCCTGATGAAGAGCTTCAGCAGTCCCGCGGCGTCCGCCGGCCGCAACTCGGTCCAGTCGAAGACGCTCCAGCAGCGGTCCAGTTCTTTCCTCAGGTACTGCAGAGGGACAGGAGGACGGGACAGACTAAAGTTTGGGACGGTAGCAGCTGTGTGTCGGTGCGACTCAGACCCACCTTGAGTCTAGCTGCGGATCCAGGAACTCGAAGGATTCCTTCGGTCTGCAAACCGCTCTGCTCCAAGACGCCCAGCAGCTGGAGAGAGACGGACAGCAGGGTCAGTGTGGACATGTCCCTCTGAAACCTGCAGGGAGTCCTAGTCCTGCACAGACAGAGACAGTAGCAGCGCTCCCTCTCTGTTAGACCGAGGAACTAAACCTGCTGTCACTAACACCTGAACTTCACTACAACAGGTAACCAAGCTAACTTCTTTACCGAAGCTCAATCCAGAAACAAAGCTGGGGAGAAACACTAATGTCGAGAAATTAAAGGTCTCCTTTACTGCGGCTTATTATTAATCGTTCTGTGTTTTCTGGTATGAAAGAATCTTGTATGTATCTGTGTAAAAAAAATTCAGGGAATATTTTGAGTTGATCGCTGATGATAAAGTGTGAAAGTTTAAATACATCCGTGAAAAAGGCTGGAGAAATAATACTGTGCAAAAGGAACAAGTTCAACCCAAAAATATTTACAAATATTTTGTTTTTAAATAAAAATGAATAAAGAAATGAATTTTGTGATAATTTTATTGGAATACAATTTAATTGGCCTAATGTTATTTCTCTCTCTCTCTCTCTCTATATATATATATATATATATATATATATGTGATAAGTGTGTGTGTATATATTTTATTTATTTACAAAAGGGATTTACATGGGGCTACAGTATATAACTGAGCTTGTAATACATCTAGTTCCCCAGCAGATGGCAGCGTTTTAAACCATTTATTAAAGCAATGTGTTGGAAAGTCTCATTGGTTCATGGAGCTTCATTTTTCCCATCCGTAGCGTTCTCTAAACGTAGCACTAAAAGTATCAGCAGGCTGGACATCTGACTGTAATATGTTAGGAATGTTTCTTCCAGGAATTAGTCAGTGACATCGGTGTTTTGCAACAGCTGGAAGCTGAAAAGAAGAAGCTCCGCCCCCAAAGCAGCATCCCACACTAATATTACAATAAAGTTCTCTAACATTTTGTTTTCATGTAGAGTAAAGGAACAAAAAGGTCAAATAAAACCAAGAGAAACTCTGATTAGAAACTGCGGCTCGGGATTAAACCGTTAAGACTAGCGGTCCGCTGTAGCCCCGCCCACCTCACCTGTAGATCTGATCAGGTAACTTGTGATGTTTGGTTCCTCTTATTGTTGGGTTTTTATCATGTAAAGCTGCAGTTTCTGAAACGTTCTATAAAAACCTGACAGCTGCTCTGAGGACGGATCATATCTCAGCCTGCCGGCTGTTCGCTTTCTCACTGACTCTCTTCAGATGCATGCTGGGAATGTTCAGCTGTTGTTAAAGGGTCCATCACCTTCTGGAAGAAGACGGGAACTTTGACTCCAGGAAACTGCTTCCTGTCGTTGTCCAGCAGAGAGTTCAGAGAGACGCCGAACACGCCGCCGTCTGGTGGACAGAGGACAGAAACGTCACTTCTGCTTCTGGTCCGGTGTGAGAGCGCCACCTACAGGAGGACTCAGTGGAGCGGCAGGAAACGTGAAGCATGCAGAACAACTGCAAGGTTCTGTAGGACTGAGGGCGGACAGAACGGGCCGGTAAAACCCCGTGTAGAACCAAATATTAGTGAAAGAACAAGCAGGTGGTGTTGAATAAACTTTTAGTCCAAAAAGGATCAAGAGAACCTAAGAAGTTTGATTATTTTAATACAGAAAACCTCCCATCAGTGGAGTTCTCTGAGCTTTACTGGCCAAACTGGTTAAACCGTGATGTAGAAAAGAAGCGCACCTCGTGTCCTGCTGTGTGGCGGCCGGGTGCGTTTGGTTTGGACACCCAGAGCCAGCAGGAAGGTGGAGAGTTCGATGTGAGCGATGAAGCTGAGCCGTGTGAGGTCACGGGGCGACAGGTCGTCTGCACAGGCGAGACCGTGTGACGGAGAGACGGGAGCAAACTGCGCACACACACCGACATCAACCAATCAGCAGCCTCGGTCCCGGAGAAGAGCAACGTGCGACACTCACCTGAAGCTCGCCGTTCTCGCCTCCGGGGAAGCTAACACAATCCCGGCAGGTCCCGCCCCGTTTGTGCTCGGCCACGCCTTCTGAGTACGCAGCGTCCCGCAGCAGCCAATCGGCACACCTCATCCGGCTCACGGAGGGGGAGGGCGTGGGGGAGGGCGTGGGCGTGGAGGAGGCGTCGTCAGACAGGTGTTCCTCGAAGACAAAGACGGGAAGAGTGGAGCGCCCTGTATGCAACAGAACAAGCAGAACGGCTGGAACCGGGAACCCAACCGAGCTCCAGAACCATCGACACACACTGTGTAATTCTGTTATGTCGGGAAAAAGCAGCATTATTTTATGAGGAACCTTCATAACCATAATCCTGTCCATCTGACTGACAGTAAATGGCAGCAGTAACGGGTTAAACAGACCAACATCGGGCCAAACATCGGCTAACACGCTGGAACAAGACCAGGACTCCCAAACCTCCCTACAGGATCACCAGGAGATGTAGAACCTGGTGGAGCTCCAGGACTTTAACAACAACCTGAGATGTAAGCAGAATACCCAGGGCTCTAAAAAAGCTCACTTTGAATTTGGTTTAGATTTTTTTATCCTCCCACAAAAATCATCTTTCAGATTTAAATTAAATCATAATGTGTCCACAAATTTCTTACATTAAATTATGCAAACACGCACTTCTTCTTAAAATAGCTTTCACGTAATTCCTTCAGTGACCATAACTCTGCGGAGGCGCTGTTCTTTTTTTGTTTGTTTTGTGCTAGCCGCCATGATTACTGTAACAGTATCTTCACAGGTCTACCTAAAAAATCAATCAGACAGCTGCAGCTGATCCAGAACGCTGCTGCTCGTGTTCTCACTAGAACCAGGAAAGTAGAACACATCACCCCAGTTCTAAAGTCCTTCCTCTGGCTCCCTGTAGCTCAGAGAATAAACTTCTAAATACTCCTACTAGTTTATAAATCACTGATGATGGATGATGAAGACCTGCTGTTACCATAGCAACCCAGCAGACCAATCAGGTCCTCCAGCTCTAGTTTACTAATCATCCCTAGAACCAGAACCAAACATGGAGAAGCAGCTTTTAGTTTTCATGTTCCCCTTATATGGAACAAACTTCCTGATGACTGCAGAGCTGCTGAAACGCTGAACTTTATTAAATCTAAAATAAAAACTTACCTATTTAGACTCGCCTATGAATAACTGCTTTTACTTTTGCTTGTTTTTAATTTTTACACAAATTATTGTCTTAATTACTGTAAATGCTTTCTTGTGTTTTTTTATTTGTTGAATTAAGAACTGTTAGATTTTCAGGGAGATCAGTTAGTGAATAAAAACTTTGATTTTACCTGCTTGTCCTTACATTGTTGTATTGTCTTATTGTAATTACTTTCTTGTATTTTAATCATCAAATTGATTTATGCTGTGTTCCTATTTTAATCATGT
This sequence comes from Apricaphanius iberus, assembly GCA_028564705.1. Taxonomy (NCBI): domain Eukaryota; kingdom Metazoa; phylum Chordata; class Actinopteri; order Cyprinodontiformes; family Aphaniidae; genus Apricaphanius; species Apricaphanius iberus. The sequence goes on from JAPXFQ010002326.1 coordinate 150,263, forward strand.
AAAACACCTTGAACTGCCTTGTGTTGAACGTGTGCAATACAGATAAAATAACCTCGTCTTGCCTAATCAAGCCCATTTACAACGACGCTGCCTGAGATCAGATTGGCCAAAGTTTTATGCAGGTTTAGGATATGATGTCTAAAAGTAAACTGGATCTTTTCGGTTTTATACACCAAAAAATGAACAGTGAGGAGGACGAGTCCACCCCGGACCCTGGCATTTAATGAGTCTGGCTGAATCCGGACATGCAACCTTTTAAACGGACGCAAAAGCAGTGGAACGAGTGGAAAGGTAGGCAGGAATACCTGTATCAATGCAAAAAGTCTGCTGCTTGCAAAAAACACAACTGGTGTGTAACGGATGAAAAGCAGTCAGTCTACAAATGTTGAAGCATTGATACGGTTTAGCTAAAAAGAGGAGAACTTGAAATGAACCTGAGTATAACCAGATCTGTTTCAGGGCTACGCGGGGATTTCTGTTGGAAAACTGCAAATCTTTGCAGCGCAAGGTTAAGTGGAACATCAGAGAGGAATCATCGCTCATTTAATGTAAGTAAAAATAGTAATAGCACTAAAGTGTGCTGAAATAACGGCAAATCGCCAATCGTATCAGAGCTAAGTTTGTTAAAATATTAAAGACATTGGGTCACAAACTCACAACAGGGCCATTATAAACAGAAAAAAAAATATGTTGGAGTAAATTTCCATCCAAAAAACTCAATTTCTAAGAGTAAAGACGTTTTTTAAGAAAACAAAATCAGAAATTCTGATGTCATCAATTACAAGTAAAAAGTCAGAATTTCTCGGCCACAAAGGTACTAAAATTATGAGTTAGAAGAGAGAAAAGTAGGAAATTTAAGAGAAAAAAACAAATTCTGATTAAAGGCGTACATTTTTGATATGTAAACCAAGAAAATTCTGACATTGTCAACTCAGAATATTGAAAGAAAAAATATATGCCTTCAACAGTCTCAATGTGTTTTTCAATCAGAAAGAAGGAAATGAGTGGTTTTATAATTAAGATCAATCAAAAGGAAATTGAAACAGTTGATCATTTTACATATTTAGGTGTTATTTTAGATTCTCATTTGAAATTTGATATGCATGTTAAGAAGGTGTGTAGAACAATCAGAACAAATCTGAATTGTTTTTACATGATTAGACCATATATATCCTTGAAAGCAGCCAAGTTATACATGCATGCAATGATTTTTTCACACTTATCTTACTGTGTGACTGTCTGGAGTCAGGTTTCTCAACTGACTATTAAACCTGTTAGATCCTTATATAAACAAACACTAAAAGTTTTGGATAAGAAACCAACCAGATGGCACCACTGTAACGTTTTACAAAAATATAGTTTGCTTAGTTTTGAAAATTTTATAAATTCATCTCTTACTAAAATGTTTTTTAAATGTTTAAATAATCTTGCGCCAAAAGTTATATGCAAATTAATATCAAAACAGAGTAGTAGGGGGATCACTACAAGAGGTGCAACTACACAGAACTGTGTAGTACCACAGAGAAAAACTAAATTTGCACAATCTACATTCTCAGTTCAAGGTACACTGCTATGGAACAGCTTGCCAGCTGAATTGAAAATGCAGAAACAGTTGAATATATTTCAAACAAAAATGAAAAAGTGGTTCAAACAAAAGCAGATATGTGAACATTGATAGTTGTATATAGTGTCAGCTGTTTATTCTATTTTATTTGGTTTTGCATTTTATGTATATATATATATATTTTTTTTATTTTTTTTATAGAAAAGCCTAACCAAGGACTGGGGCTGCAAATTAGCCTTTGGCTAGAAGCCTATATGTAGAGCATCGGCTGCATGAAACTGTAGCAATGTTATACTGCATTGTCCCTGTTAAATAAACTATTTCCATTCATAGAAATTTCTTAGTTTTTTCTCACAAATTTCCTACTTTTCAACATCAGAGAATTACGCTTTTTTCCCCCTAAAATATAGCTGCAATTACTCTAAAAATTTCTCTCTTTTAACTCGTAATTTTACGACTTTTGTGGAAAATACGTGCAATTAATATCAGAAATTCCGATTTTTTTTCAAATGTAATTTTATCACATTTTGACAGAATTTTTGAGGTTTTTCTGGAAAATATGAGTTTTCTGGGCAGAATATTTTTATTTTGTTTACTCTGTCGTACAAATCGGTCTTGTTGGTCCTGCAGTCAGCACTGATTTACAGATAATACAGCCTACTGGGCTGATATTAGTTCTATAATTTGGCCGTTGTGCCTTAAATATGAGGTGTATGCAGGTAAATTTGGGATGAAAAATATGTCT